>LDUD01000037.1:164805-195110 GCA_012184295.1 Dactylella cylindrospora
TATGATGGCTCTCAGAGAGGATGTCGAAGCTACCCCACTACAAGTCAAACTCAATGGTCTTGCCGAAGGAATCGCGAAGATTGGTGGTGCAGCAGCCCTGTTACTCTTTGTAGTGTTGCTCATCCGTTTCCTTGCCGACCTCAAGAATTTCAATGGAACTGCCGACGAGAAAGCCCAACGATTTATTCAGATTCTTATCACTGCGATTACGATTGTCGTTGTCGCTGTGCCTGAAGGATTACCACTTGCTGTCACCCTTGCTCTTGCATTCGCTACAACTCGCATGTTGAGAGACAACAATTTAGTCCGTGTCTTGCGATCTTGTGAAACCATGGGAAATGCTACGACTGTGTGCTCAGACAAAACCGGTACCTTGACCCAAAACAAGATGACCGTTGTTGCAGGAATCCTGGGTCAGAATCTCAATTTCTCCGCCTCGGGGCCTTCTGACGAGAAGAAGGGCTCAGATACGGTGCTGATGACTGAATTGAATGGCTCTATATCTGCGGACGCTAAAGCCTTACTTGTTCAATCCATTGCTATCAACTCAACAGCATTCGAAGGTGACGAAGACGGAAAACCGTCGTTTATTGGATCCAAGACCGAAACCGCACTCCTTCATTTTGCACGCGACCACCTTGGTATGGGACCCCTTGCCCATGAGCGAGGCAGCGCAAACATCGTTCAAATGATACCATTCGACTCCTCCCGCAAATGTATGGGCGCCGTCGTTGCACTTCCCTCAGGAAAATTCCGTCTATATATCAAGGGCGCATCCGAGATTCTCTTGAAACAGTCAACCAAGATAATTGCCGATCCAGCTTCCACAATTGCAGAAATTGACCTTGGTGTCGAGCAAGTCCAAGCTATTGAGGATTCTATTGTTGGTTTTGCCAAACGCTCTCTACGTACCATTGGCCTTGTCTACCGCGACTTTACTGAATGGCCCCCACACGGTGTCCGTATGGAAGAAGATGAGCCGAAGCAAGCTGTCTTTTCGGATATTTTCCAGGATATGACGTTTCTGTGTCTTGTTGGTATCCAAGATCCACTCAGACCCGGTGTGCCCGAAGCAGTCAAGCAGTGCCAGAAAGCTGGCGTCTTCGTTCGCATGGTTACTGGTGACAATGTTATTACTGCAAAGGCAATTGCTACTGAATGCGGTATCTACACTGAGGGCGGACTCGTCATGGAAGGCCCGGATTTTAGACGTCTTAGCAAGACTCAAATGCGCGAAATTATCCCCAGGTTACAAGTTCTCGCCCGGTCTAGCCCCGAAGACAAGCAGATTCTCGTCCGAAACCTCAAGGAGATGGGTGAAACTGTGGCTGTCACTGGTGATGGTATGTACATACCTAGTGCGGACAACTTAATTAATACTTGCTAAACATTAGTCTTTAGGTACCAACGATGGTCCTGCTTTGAAGATGGCCGACATTGGTTTCTCTATGGGTATTGCGTAAGTATCGGCCCGCTCAGTAAAGGGCTACAAGTCTTCGCTAACACGGAATGTATAGTGGTACTGAGGTCGCAAAGGAAGCCTCCGCTATCATCCTCATGGATGACAACTTCTCTTCTATTGTCAAGGCTCTCATGTGGGGTCGTGCTGTCAACGACGCCGTCAAGAAGTTTTTGCAGGTAAGTCTCAAAAAAGAGCTCCGCCAGAACTTCTCATGTACTCATGTATTACCGAATATCTAGTTCCAATTGACCGTCAACGTTACTGCCGTCTTGCTTGCTTTTGTCACCGCCGTTGCCTCCGAAGAAGAACAGCCAGTTCTTAGAGCCGTCCAACTTCTCTGGGTTAACCTAATCATGGACACGTTCGCCGCCTTGGCCCTCGCTACCGATCCACCACCACCAGAAATCCTCGACCGCCCACCTCAAAGGAAATCCGCACCACTTATCACTGTCAACATGTGGAAGATGATTCTTGGCCAGGCTGTCTATCAGCTCGTCGTCACGTTCGTTCTTCACTTTGCGGGTGGAAGTATCCTTGGCTATGACCTGACTCAGGAACACAAGCGAGAAGAACTCTCGACCCTCATTTTCAACACCTTCGTCTGGATGCAAATCTTTAATCAGTACAACAATCGTCGCCTCGATAACAAGTTCAACATTTTCCAGGGACTTCATCGCAACTATTTCTTCATTTTGATTAACTTTATCATGGTTGGTGGTCAGGTCATGATTATTTTCGTCGGTGGAGCAGCCCTTCGTGTCGTTCCCCTCGACGGCCCGCAATGGGCTATTTCGCTCATCCTTGGCGCTATTTCCCTACTCATTGGTATTGTCATTCGCTTGGTCCCGGATCCAGTATTCAAGAAGATCCTTCCGAAGGCCTTCTATAGGGACAGAAAGACACCAGATCTCTTTGTTTCGGATGACGAACATCGATTCGAATGGAACCAAGGCATTGAGGATATCCGCAACGAATTGCAATTCCTCAAGATGATCCGTGGCGGCCGTCTCAACGCCCTCAAGTTCCGTACCAAGGAAATCAAACAACGTCTCCTCCCTCTCTCCAAGGCTAGTTCTCACCAAGTACCCGGGTCCCCAGATGAAAATAGCGCAAACGGCTCTCAGTTGCCACCGCCCAGCCCGAGCAGCCATAGGAGACGGAGATCAAGGAGTAATTCTGCTTTCGCAGCCGCTGCTATGGTTCCCAGTATTGTCGCTGGCAGTGTTGGTGGCTGGAGTCCGGTGGAGAGACCACTCGATGGTGATGCAAACCGATTCCCAATCGCCATCCAACCGAGAGAGCCATCTTCTCTATCGCGCGAAGCTTCGGATACTTCCGTCCCTCAAGCCGAGAAAGCCGGAACTAAGACTCCTTCGATATCCGAGGAGAAGGACAGCGAGAAACATTGATATCCCTTTTAATGACCATCTCAATTTTAAAAACTTGCTTTGTGGGTTCTTGATTACTTTCGGAATAGCGAGGTGAAAAACAGAATGACCGGCGTTTCTTTATTTCCTTTTCCTTTTCCTTTTTGTAAACCTAGGTTTTCCAACCATCACACTTCCTAACCTTCAACCAAGCACATCCATGTATTTTAATCGCGGTTTTCGTCCGTTCCACTTCGATTCGAAACACATATAGACTTATCTGGTTTTTCTTTTATGCATTGTTCATGGGAGGAGTACAAATACAACATTCTTTTTTATTTCTTTTTTTGTAATTGCCATTGTCTCTCGTTCATTTGTACTTCTTACATGCGGTCTTTTTTTTATATGGGGTATAAAAAGAATTTTCTTTTCTTTTGTCATTCGTTTAGACTATTTATTGAAGGGACCGGAAGGTGTGGTTGGGTTGGAAAAAAAAAATCGAAAAATGAAAAAGAAGTTTTGAGGTTAAAACTCTCTGTTAAATTCTCGTGAATATACACCTTGTAAGGATACAACAAGCCCTCTATTCTAATTACCGTAGCCTTACAGCTTCCGATCATTCCAGTACTCTATCGCCCGCAGCAATCCCCTTTCATTGCAAATCGCCCCAAACACCACCAAAACATGCATAATCTGATGACTCTGCCCCCAGCAATCGAACCTCCTCGAAAACCACCTCTCCGGAATCCTCGCCGCGTAAATCGCGGCCCCGGTGAACTGCCACATCCCCAACCCGATAAAATTGGTCAACCCCATTCTCGCGTCCAGCTCTTCGAAACCGTAGGCGTATAACCCGTGCGCCACGGGGAGAAAAGCGGATACCCCGAGGAGGACGTACATGTAGAACCTGGCTTTTCGATATTGGGGTTGGCGGAATTTGGGGCGGAGGGTGAATACCCCCGAGGCGGTGGCGAAGAGGGTGTGAAGGAGGTAGTATGCGTATCTGGTTAAACCCTGGGTGTCGTAGAAGGCAAAGTAGGAGCAAGGGATCGCGGAACCCCAGATTACGCAGACGATTCCTAGGTGGTCGAGTTCGTTGCCGAATTTGTGGATGGGGGCGGAGTGGTTTGAGAATACGTGGAAGGTGGAGGAGAGGATGAAGCAGTTTACGACGGCGAGGTAGTAGATGCTCATGGCTACTAGGTCGGAAGGGGAGGATGTGCGCAGGATTGGGAGGGAGGTGGAGAGGAAGGAAGCTAGGGAATAGAGGAAGAGGAGGGTTCCGAGGATGTGGGACCAAATATTTCCTGCGGTATGGTTAACAATCTAGCTTTGATATGACAGCATGGGGATCCGGGGAGTCCTTACCAGTTTCATTGTGGATATACCAGATCGATTGCAAACTACGAGAATAGTCGTAAGAAGGTTTTCGGTACCCAGTAAGGATAAATTCATTATCTTTCTGCCATGGCTCTAAGTTCAATCCAATTAGCTTGCATGTGTAGACCCCGTAACATAAGTGTGCAAAGCTCACCTAGCTCGTTGTATTCAATTAACACATTGTTGTATTTTGCGCTTGGAATTGGAGTTGTCGCATCCTTCGCTGCTGCCACTCTTTTCCCAGCGGGTGGTGGGGCTTGAACAGGCTCTGCCATTCTTGTAAATTACAAAGGCTACACGAACTCTGGTAGATAGTGGCCAGTAGAAGGGCGGACTACTGTTATATATTGAACTGACGGTACATATGTGGTATCCCTAACCGAATCACTCGCAGCTTTTGAGGTTAGGGATATCTTAGTAGACGAAGATACCAAGCGACAAGATCCTTTGGACAGTCTAAGCGCTTGCATCTGGCCCCCCAAACCATTTCTATTCACGAAATTTGTAGCATGTGGGCGGACAACGAACCAATCAAGTAAAGCTTGGCCCTGTCGTTTTGTAACAATTTCAACACCAAAAACACGAGGCTGTCCGATTGCCAAGTCAGGAACGGCATATCCTGCTAATAGAATAAAATATCTTGCTGCAAGTTTCCTGCGTAATGTGATCAATGGTTTGTTGATAATACGAAAATAGCATCAACCCGCCAGGTTATGAACGGTACGGCCCTGGCCGCCTCTTTACCCTAAGCAAAATGGCCCCGCTTTTGCAAGAAATTTTAGTATTCTCTTTTCTCTTTTCTCTTTCCTCAGTCTTGTGTTCATTAGCTATAAATCATAAAGATTTCCTTGTGAGAGGTTCCGAAATGCTCTCTGAGGCTCAACACCCATACATCCGGCAGGATGCGCCCGCCAAAGTATATCCTGTCTTTTATCTTCTTAAATCTGATCAGCACTGCCTCATCGCGACCCCTAGAAATCAATGAAGAATTATTTCAGAACGAAACCCTTGCAGGGACCCTTCTGGTCGGGTATGCTGAAGAACCGAATGTTCGAGGAACAGCCTCGCTCGTATTGTCTTGCGTTTTAACGTTAATTCTATGTGTTTGGTCGGCGCTGCATCTAAATGTCCCTCCTCCAAACGACTCCAATCTTAATTATTGTTGGACATGCGCAAGATGGATATTTGCGGGTATATATGCGCCCGAGCTTGTCGTTTTCACCGCGTGGCGGCAGTGGAGTTCCGCCAGAGTCCTCCACAAGATTGTTAAGAACGGCCAACAATCCAAGAGGAATACATTCAAGAACCCGTGGACCCTTACCCATAGTTTCTTCGCGTCGACTGGTGGGTTCGCAATCGAGATTAGTAGTCCGACCGAGAAATCCGTCTTTGGAAGTTATCTACCCGATACCGCGCCGAATAAACTTACGTTGACGGCGCACGGCGTCGGGTTGCTTGCGAGCTTAGGTCATCTGCCTGATGTGCCGGTTGAAGAGATTGAAGATAAGAGCAAGGGAAATGATATTGCAAAGTTCTTAGTGATGTTGCAGGCTGCATGGATGCTCATGCAGATTATCGGACGGCTAGCTGCCAAACTGCCTGTAACTGTTCTGGAAGTAAACACAGTAGCCCATGTGTAAGTACCATATCACCATCTCTCACTTGGAACTATAGAATCTATTATATCTAGCTAACGTTATTTCCCTAAAGTCTATGTGCATTCGCCATGTACGGTCTATGGTGGAAAAAACCACTAATGCCAAATGCGCCGATAAGCATTTCCGACGACGGCATCCAAGATATCGTATCTTTCATGTATATGAGCAGCAAGATGAGCGGCGCGCCTTATGTTCGCGACCAAGAAGCCGAAACCATTGTCAAAACACTTTTCGCGTTCCTCAACTTATACTCTTTAACGCCGGAGCTTGAACAATCCTGCCTGATAGAAAATGATCACTTGGACTTGCAATATCCCGATGCCAACGATATGGAGATTAGGAAAGCCAGCGTGAGAAAGTCGCACACCGCACCACCTGCTATCAGGACTATCAGCGCAGCGACAAGCAATTCGGGCCCTTCAAAGCTAGTATCGACCGTTGAAAGCATTGACCTTCTATTTTCCTTCCGACCGATAAACAACAACTGCATCCAACAAGGTATTAAGGATAAAATGCAAGAAATAGACAGCACGGCCTTCTTTGAACGTAGACCGCGTCTAAAAGCAGACCACATGCTGGACGAAATGAGGACCCAACATCCTCAGCGATGGCAGCTGGCAGCTCAAGCAGTTCGGAATTATCCTCGGATAAAAGAGACAGACGTTCTAACCCACCCTGTTATCGATGGTCACTGCCTGCACATTCCGTCGAAGGAATATCTGGTGCCTTATTCCAAGAACTGGCCGTCTGATGAGCTCCTCCGAAGCGTGGACGGACTTGTGGTTGGTATAATACTGTGGCTTGCTAACTTTCTATACGGGGCTATCCATCTGGCAGCATGGAACGACCACTTCCCAACGGATGCCGAGAAGTGGCTTTTCCGGGCCGGTGCGATATACATTGGATTCAGTGGAGCATTGTGGGTTATTCTAAACTCCCTAGTTCGCGCTTCAAGACGCCTAAACGTCTTTTGGGAGAGGTGGATGGACGGAGAAAAGTCGCTATTCAGCAGTTTATTTCTGGGCACTATCGTTTTTATTTGCGGTTTAAGTTTAATGTTTGCCAGAGGCTATATTGTCCTGGAGGCGTTTTTGAGCGTCAGGGAATTACCAGTTAGAGCGTATTTGACGCCAGATTGGACGGAGTTGTTTCCTCATTTTTGAATTTTTGAACTCATGAATATATTTCTTAACGACTAGATGAAATTATGCTTCTGCAAAAATATGTATAATACATGTATACATTAATATCTACTCTTTGCGGCCTCCCTGGATAGTCTCGCTTGCACTTTTGCCAGCCCCCGTTATCGTTCAATCGAAATTCTCGCTAATCTCAAGTGATAGTGGTGGATGACATGCCGTGTGACAACACGCCTGTCATCCATTCTGTCAGCAAATATAAAATGTCAGCCATTATCTATTATAGCTCCTTGGGCCTAGATTGAGAAAGGTGATGGCTAACCAAGCCCAAAGTTTTTTAAACATACAAAGCTACCCTCGCGAATGATAACGAAAAGATAATTTTGTCCAACATCTGGTAAGAGAGCATAAAATGCGTGAAATTAAGGTGAGAGCAGCGAAGACTGCAACCGACGTGACTAGCTTCTGGACTCCGCGTCGAACCGCACTAGGAAGTACGTCTGCTATTTCATATTGTAGACTGAAGGATTTGAATATGAAGTTAAGTAGTAAGTAGGTATTGGAGATAAACTAACTTCCCACCGTAATCCCACGTTCGCAATTTATTAATAAAAGACGGCCTTGAAACCTTTACAAAAATTAAGAACACCATTATTTCAGAAAGCGACGAGCAGATAATTTCGCACATATTACCGGTGATACATTCATACCGGTCCGAAATGTCTTAGCCCTAATTCCACTATCATGAAGTTATCCACAATTTAGACTCGCCTGTCGGTTTTATGCCTACCAGTCCCCTCACATCGCCGTTACAGCTACACCCACCTACAAGAAACCACTACATATCATTTCAACGTTATATGCTCTATTAAGACCAGTAGATACTTAGAAACTCTAGTTACTCCCAACGAACAATTACTAGATAGCATCCAAAATGCCACCCATCATCACCCCCTCGTCGCCCACATTACCCCATAATCGACATAGCAATGGCGCAAGACTCTTTGGCGCCTTTCCATCCATTCCCGCATCCAATCAAAGCTCACCCCAAGTTGACCCTATCCACCAAAAACGAAAATACAAATTCGTAATGCTCGACGAGGAGGTTGCCTGCGGAAACTCCAACAAGGAGCTCATTACCTTTGTCTACGACCTCACCCTCGACGAAATCGAGAAGATCAAAGTTGCCCGATCTTCCGCGCTCAGATGCACTCTCGATCTTCCACCGTGCGGACACCGCGCCGTCGGCCACGCCGAGCGATATCTGAACAACTTGGAGAAAGGAAAGTGGACGTTGCATGAGAAGATGATCTGCTACCATCGAGCTAGGAATCTTGGTGTTTTTTTCGTCGACGTCCCGGATGAGTTGACCGTCGCTTTGGATAAAGATTCTACTGTTGAGGAGAGGGTAGATGGAAACGGCGATGGAGGCAAGTTACCGGCCGCATTGCGATTCTATCTGATTGATACACCATATGAGTATGTAGCTAATAAGGCTGAGCTATTAGGAGGCAAAGCTTCGAGCCTTCTTACCACGATTCTTAGTTTCTTCAGTCCCAAACGCTGGTTTAAGGGATTTGGCAGTCGGGGCGAAGGATTGATCAATAATGCCGTCTGAATTTGGCTTTGGGATTCTATTTTTTTTTTTTTGGCTTTCCATTGGCTCTAGGGATCTTTTACCGATTTGCTACATTGATACCCGAACATCTGCCCTAGGGAATAAATACATTTTTTCTTTCGGCACAATTGCACAAGTTAATCCAGATATTTGGTGGAGGCTTTGGTGTAACATGACAACACAATTCTTGTTTACAGTTGCAACATGTCCCAAAGTAGAAGTAGTTCTAGTTCCGTTCCAGAACTAGCTCAATTCGAATCCTTGTCAAAGAAATCTAAGAGCATCGAGGAAGATTTACAAGATGCTTCCGGGCCATTTGGATTCGTAGCAAACTATCTGATATAACTCCAATAGTTTTCAACATTGTGAAATCATTGTTATATCCGGGAAGATATATTGATTTTAGCTAATAAGAGGAGTAGTTAAAGAAAGCGAACGCGAGCTCATATCGTAGCTAGATACATGTATACATCGACCCAAGTGGTCGTGCTTGCAATTTATTCATGATATCATAGTAATAGGTCACCCTCATACACTTCTATTTCTAATCAACATACGATATAAATTACTCTACAGCAACAGCGATGTAACAGTCAAGTCCATTTACCAGAACTAAACAACAGTTCAAGAATACAAATTTCATTCAGCATCTCCCAAGATAACCCTCCCCGAATCAAGGCGGCAATCGGACCCTGCGCATAAACCACCAATGGATCCAACAGAAATCCCGTTATACGTCCATCACGACGATTTCCTCCAAATGTGCGAACCGCTCCTCAAAGCGGACCCCAGCACATCCACCCCGCAACCACCCTCCAACCCTCCCCAAAAGTTCCCCCACAAATACGTCGAACTGCACGACAGATTCGTATACACCGACAAGGACATCAAGCGCATCCTAGACCTCACGGATCAAGAATTGAAAACCATGAAGAAGCTGTTTCACGAATACTTACGAGATTTCGAAGAACTTCCGCCGAGCGGGCAGGATGGGTTTTACGTTGCTCTGAAGCATGCGAATGAGAGCAAGGAGAATGATGGGGCGTATTGGGTTCCGGATAGGTTGGATTGTTATTTTGTGCCTCAGAAGGTTTTGGGGTTCTTTTTTACGAGACGGGAGGAAGAGGAGGAGGAGGTTGAGGAGAGGTTGGCGGAGGCGTTTTTTGGTAAGGGTTCGGTGGTGTAGGGTTGTTTGTAGACTATGTATGCGGAGTGGTTAAACTGACAATACGACTGTAAGACCATAGGGTGCCTGTGACGGCCTGGTCGCCGCTAGATGAATACACGATTGCGATTACGGTGCTTTGATATATGCGCTAACAGCTAATATAAGCTCTCACCCAATATAAGAAAGGCAGCAAATTGGTATTTACAATGGCTAATATCTCAGAAGTAAGTTAAAAAGCACTAGGTTCCCCCGCTGGTACAATATATCATAAAAATAGCGGGCAGGATAATAAGCCAATAGAGCAAGAGTACTCTTCCAGTCATCTCTTAGTCCCGAACATTTAACTCATGTCCCGCCATCAGATACTCGACTTCGTCGAGTACAAGCCCTAACGAAGGACTTTACCGCCTTCCCAATAACTCCAGTCTTTCTTCCTTCTCCACCCATGGGTCCTGCCAAACACCACCTAAAGTTAGAAATCTGAACAATTTCCGACCGCATTTATAAGGGTCCTAAATACCTTGCCCGTATCCAATCTCGTAAGACATCAAAGAATATCGAGTACGAGAAGCCTCCATCTTGACAAAGACAACCCCAATAGCGTCAGGATAGTAATGGCAATATAGATCCAACAAACCCCACTCAAATTTCGTCCCATTGATGATTTCCTGGCTGTTCAGCTGTCTCTTGACAAACTCGATTGGGTAGAATCCGTGCGGCAGGAAGTCTAGAATAGTCTTGACGTTTCTACTTTCAGCCATTTGCGAGGTGATCTCTTTGATTTGTTCGCGGGTAACGTCGTCCATGGAGATTATGGGGTTCCCTTTAGTTTTAGTCTTCATGGAGCGTTTGTGGAATTTGATGTACTTGTAGGTAGGGCCGCCAGGGCCGATGGGTCGGTAGACGGGTGGTGGTGCTGTTGGGGGTAATGGGAGCGATTCTTCTGAGGTTTCGGGTGAAAGATGGACGGTTGTGAACTGCATTTTGAAGATTTGGCCCTTCTTGAAGGGGAGTTTGTAGACAGAAAGGAGTTTTTGCGGAAGGGAGTTTGGAGATGATAGATGTTATTGTCAAGTTGATGGAACGGCTTGAAAGGTGGTTGTCGAATATTTCAAGTTGCGGTTCAAAGTGCGCACTTGCAAGATCGAGATGGTGAACATTTTTGTCACCAGGCTGGTAGCGTAAATATCCTATTGCCGGACCGTAAGCAAGACTTCGTTGCTGACTGTCGTTACGTTAAAACTTCAGTTGTCGATAAAGATATCTCCTAGAATAGGCGTATACGTTTTTGTAGGAAACCGTCCCTCCACCTCAGCCTTATTCAAAGCCGAGAGACCTAGTGGAACCGTACTGCAAAAACTGTCTACTCAAGCGAAGAAAAATCTAAAATATGTTTTATCGATACTGGCAAATGCAAATCTAATTATTCAAATTGCCGGGTCACCCGGGAAGGCTCATCAGCCGACTAACTTGGATCAAAAGCTTAACTGCCCAATGCTGACTAAAACATAGATCGAGAGTCCAAACATGCACTCGCGAAACGAGACACTATTTTGGATGGTTCGGCTTTCAAAGGCAGCATCACGTAATTGAACACGGGAGCCGGACAGTATATTTGGTCCGTGAGGACCGCCTGGAGGTCTATGCAGAGACGCATAAGATCGGACTAGTTAACTAGTATGCAAAACTGCTTACACCCTAGTCATATACCTTATTGAACCAATGATGGGCTAAACAAGACCTAAATGGCTGTCGTTCTGTTGCATGTTGTCAATTCTAAGTTTGAAAAAAATACACAAGATTGCGTCAAAGCTACAATTAAGAAACAGAATCAAATCTACAGAAATTAAACGCTAGAAAAAATCTTTAGAGATGCCTGTGGAGACGTTTCGGTGTAACCCACTACCGCAGCTATCATCCGACGAAGAAACAAGCTCTCCAGCAATCGCAATTGGAGTCGGAACTCCGGGCTTGGCCCCTCTTGGCTACAGCATCTTGATTACTCCCCCTGCACCGTATCTTCTCATCCAAAACTTACCCACATGGTACGAAACTACCACCGAGGCCGCGCAATGAACCTGGCTGTTCACAACAATAGTCTCCAAAGTCTCCAAAACTTACCAATAGGGACCTTGATAAAAATGCAAATTTTTGAAGCTAAAATGTAAACACAGCCACCTTTTTTGAAGCTTTTCCGCAACTCTGGGACCCCGTCGGTGCAAAAGCTAAGAGTTTTTTCATATCGTTTGAGGATCAAACTTTTGGGAGCGCCTTTTTTGCTTTCTCGGATCCGATGAGCACCGGGGATTTTGAACGGGGATTTTTTGGTGATTATATATATGTATGAAGGTTCGGTAATAAAGGTATTGACCGATCAGCCGGCTTCTTATTATTCTCTCTGAGGGAATCTAGGGCTCCGTTTCGCCGTCTCACTTGCATTGGAAGAACTGTAATTCGTTATAAACTCTACGATTTCCGTGAAATAGTCTTTTGAGGAGTGGAAATAATTCATTATCTAGACCGGACTACAAATTTAAATATTCCAAAAATTGAACGCCCTGCAGCTGGTGCGAAACTTTAACACAACAGACCGGGTTGCCAAACTGGATATAAGAAAAATGCAGCGACCAAGTGCGATCTGTACAAAAACCCAAAGAAGATCGGAAAAAAAATAATTCTTTCGATTCGCTCAAATTCGACAAACTGAGGCATAAATTATAATAGTGAAGAGATATCCGACGAGGAAAGTTATGGACAAGAAAATATATATTCGCTCTTTATAAAACGACGTCATGGAGGTACTTGGACCGCAACAAAACGAGAGGTAGTATCGAAACAACCATTTTAACTCCAACTCCAACAAGAAACAACAAGAAACAACAAGAATCCATCATGATTATTACTCTCTTCATACCGAGCCGACGCTTATACGATTCAACGTCAGACTGGTTCTGGGACTAGTAACTGGACTTTTCCCCGACCCCTTTGGACTCTTCAAACCATTCACTTTTCCATTCAGGCTGCCCTTCGGACTCTTAAGAAGTGGAGGGCTCTTTGGAGGACTTCCAACGCTGGACCTCGGGCTAGCAAACGGACTTGTAAACGGGCTGCTCTTTGGACTTTCTTCCTGATCATTGATGGCACCCTCGCTGGAGAAGAACTTCATGATGGCCCGGATTCCCCTTGGTCCCAATCCGTTCTTGGGGAAACAGATATAGATTGGATCCTCCTCAGCACCAAGCTTCTGTCTGAACTCGCTCTTGTTGATCAATTTGAGTGAGGTAACGATAGAGTGGTAGGACTTGGCGAGGAACTTCATTCTAAGACCACCCATGTGGTGCCCACCGGAAAGACCAGTGGTGGCGGAACCACCAAAGGTAACGCTCTTTGCACCAGCGGCGGCGGCATTATGGAGGGCATGTGTGATAATGTACTCACTAGTCCCACCAGGGGCACCTGGGAACTCGAGAGCATACTTGACCTGGTAGCCATGCTCATGCGAAAGCTGTGCCAGCACCAGCAATGCACAAACATTGTCCTCCTTGTCGGTAGCATAGAAGTACCTTCGGTGCTCCCAGTCAACCCATGGGTTTAGCTCAGTGAGATGGACTTGAGTACCCTTTCTATTGTTCATCCAATCTTGCATTCTAGCATCACATTTGGCTTTTATTTCTGGAGTAACTTGGCCGGGTGGAACGTCGGTGATCTTAACACCCTCCTTCTTAGCATGTCGGATCTTACGAGCAACATTCTCGTCTTCTGCAGCGGGATCGACCGAAGGATCAACTCTTTCCTCGGCAGTGCAAGAGAGTGTGCTCCATCCAAACTTGCCACCAAGGACTTCTTCACCCTCCTTTCCGACGAGCAACCAAATTGGCTTCAGCTCCTTCTCCTGCTTAATGAACTTGAGGAACTTCCTCATCGTCATCTCGTACTGTGATTTTTCACATAGCGGGTCGCCAATGATGATGGCATAGTGGTCTTGTGGGACATATCCGCAAGCTGCTCCAGTATCTTCGTCTCGCCAAACATGGTATCTGTCGTCTAACCAGGAGGTATTGGATGCGTCACCATAGTTAGCAATAAGCTTGGTGAGTGGTTGCAGCTCTTTAACAGGGACGCCATCAACGAAGGCGGGTTTGTTCAACCATGGTGGGTTTAGGGTGCTGGCTTCTGGGTGTCGGAGGACAGAAACTGGCGGCTGCTTTGGCAAGCTTCGCGGGTCTCTGTGGAAGAGAGAGGCATGGCGGACGTCTCCAAGATTCAACAACAACATGATTATACGCTCAAGACCAATGCCACCGCCACCGTGTGGTGGGGCACCTTGCTCGAATGCCTCCATATACTCTTTCATTGCCGATGGCTGGATAGATTTGTCCATCATTCGCTTCTTGAGCATCTCGGGATTGTGAATACGCTGGCCGCCGGAGAGGATCTCCTGCCCCCGGACGAAAATGTCGAAGGAGTTGGTGTAGTGGGGGTCCTCGGGATCGAGCATGGCATAGAAGGGACGGGCAGATAGGGGGAATTTGTCAATGATGTAGTAATCTGTCTTATACTTCTCCTTGACAAGCTCCCCGAGTCTGATCTCAGCACGAGTGCTCAAATCCTCATGTTCATGAGGTACGCTACCGTCTTCGTCCCTGTACCCGGATTCACGCAGCATCTTGATTCCTTCCTTGAATGAGATTCGAGGTGTCTTCTCTAGCCAGACGAGATCCTCATGGGGAAACTGTCTCTTGACGACATCCAACTCATGCCTATATCGATCGTAAACGCCCTGGAAGACCGACTTGAGCATGTTGTCGATCATATCTAACACCTCATGGTAATGCTCTTCGAATGTCATTTCCAGATCTAAACCGGTAAATTCAGTCAAGTGACGATGGGTGTTGCTGTCTTCTGCACGGAAAACGGGTCCGATCTCGTATACTCTCTCGAAATCGGCGATAACAGACATCTGTTTCGCAAGCTGCGGGCTCTGTGCCAAGAAAGCATCTCGTCCGAAATAGTTGACTTTGAATACACTAGCTCCGGACTCGGTCGCAGCACCTTGGAGCTTGGGTGTGTGGATCTCAATGAAACCCTGAGAATCTAGGAAAGTACGGAACAAATTGCAAATGCCAGCATTAATCCGAAAAACGGCTTGCGACGGAGCTGTCCTGAGATCTAGAATACGGTTGCTGAGGAGGGTTCTGGTGTTGATGTGGTGTCCGCGGCTGGTTTCCTTATCCGAGTCCTCCTTAGAGATCTCGGCTTCATAGACCGTAAACGGTAAGTCTGCTGTAACTTCAGAAATGGCATGGAACTCGCGAATCAGAATTTCCTGATCGTGGACGGTAGCAGCCTTGACTTGCTGGGCGGCTTTCCTGATTGTTCCCTTGACGAGGACTACGGATTCAACACCGATGTGATCCGCCCACTTGATCATGTACTCTGATGCTTGACTCTCCTTTTCCTCCAAAACGCCCTGGATGGTGTGCTCCTGTTGTCTAAAAATAAAGAACGCCAAACCAGAGCTTAGTTTTCTGATCGTATGCACTCTGCATCGCATAGTTATCTCTTGACCCTCAACACTGTTGCCGATGTTGGCGATTTTGAACCTCTGCTCATGATTCCATGCCTGCGATTGGTTCACAGGCAAGACACCATATCTCTCTCGGAGCTCCTCGGGCTCTAGTTTTTCTGCAAGAGCAGCTTCCATTTTCCTCTTCTCTTCGAGCTCAAGCTCTCGTCTCTCATTAAGAATCACTCGCGTTTCTTTCTGCTCTCTCTTTTCTTGTTTTCTAGCTTGGTTCTTGCTAACTGGTTGACCGTTGCTACCTTCAGAACTTTTCTGGGAACCTAGAGATGATGCCGACTGACCGCTTGGTGTCTCACCGTTCAGTTTCTCGCTGATTGGGATTGTAACAGCGGGGGCAGTGGCATGTCCGTTTTCTTTCACTCCATTAGGCCGAAGCTTGTGGAGGGCTCTTCGAAGGGCCGACATTGCTGCCGTTTTGGTAAAAGGAAGGGACTGTTTCGTGTTGTTCGTGTTGTGGTAATATTAGAGGTGAGTGGTGCTAAGAAATTCGGTAGATGGTAGGATTATAAATTGCTAATTCAAGTTTGCGACACCTATTAGATCATTGATTTCCGACGCTGACAAAATATTTATTTCGAATTTTGGTATAAAGAGAATAAAAGGGGGAAAGATGTTTGATGTGTTTGGAGAGCAGTTGAGCTTAATAGTTTGGAGATTGCGCGGGAAAATAATACAGAAAAAGTTACTTTGGTTGCTTGGGGATTTTTATGGGGGCGACTCTTTGGGAGGCGAGCGGTAGCAAGCCAGGTTGATCCGGGCAAGCAGCAGCAGCCAAAAAGTGAAAAATAGAAATGACGTCGTTTCCAATGATGTTAAAAAGCGAAAATGCAAGGGCAGGCCAATCACTTACAGCTGTCGAGTCGCCAATTCGATTGTACGACGCACGGGTCGAGGAGTTTGCGGATGGAAAATATTACTGCTCAAGGCAATATCAAAAAAAATTGCTGGTATATGGGTAAAAAAAATATTTTTATGGCGAGAGATGGTATATCCAGAGGAAGGGGATACCTCGGGCTTAAGTGGGTATATATTAATAAGGTTTCCGTCTGCGTCCGCTAACAAAATTTCTTAGTAGATGGCGGCGGTAAGATGACAGATCCGGAAGACGAAGGATGAATAATATGATAGCGACTACAACCGAATGGGAAACAAAACGGAATGCTAGATGCTTCCGCACTTTAGCCTTTTATTTTCCTTCCCAACCACACTCATTTTCTATGAATTTCTTTCATCTATTTTTTTTTATTTTTCTCTCTTCTCTCTTGCACGGAACTCCGTCATTTCCATGTGCTTCCAGATCTCGTTAAGGCGAGACAGCAGGTGCGTCGGTGATGGTTGTGGGTGGTGGTGGCCCCATGCACCTAGCTTCCTTCCTGCGGACGCAGACCACTCTCACCTCCCCGGGCTCCGTCGGTCAAACACCTTTCGCTCAGATTACATACGCAAAACGGAACCTGCAGGTGCAGGAATTATACGCTTTCATCAAATTCCACTGGACGGACGAATCATACCAGGCTGAGTGTGGGTACAGCCATGCTATGGCCCATGTGCTTCTAATAATTGTACGAATTACGATATAGTTACGCATTCCCTGGTACAAACTCCAATAGCTCGGTCGAGAGTCAAGCTTTTCAACAGGTTCGACTTAAAAAGGATAAATAAGAAAAAAAGTCTATTCGCCCCAAAATGTCTACAGAAAGAAATCCCGGATGTTAAGATCTACATAAATTTGGGTTCACGACTCCTTTGAAAGGCGTAACGAGCATTGCCTACGCATGCCCTGGACATCACCGACGACAGCTCTTTAATTTGCTTGGGTTCGAAAGGCAGTTGTTGTTTTGAACAACCGTTTATTATTTTTTTTATTATGCGTGGTTACGTCATAGCGAAGATGTCACCTTTTGGCTTGGAAGAGCTGCCCAGAAAAGCAATCCAGCAAAGTCACTTTTTTTATGTTATGCTGATTTGCCCGCAAATCCCCGATCTGCCAAACCTCATCTGAGGGAAAACCCCATATTTGTTCACCCCTCCTTCTTCAAAAAATTAACGGCACGACCAGCTGCGAGCAAGGGGAATTACCGATACGATGGGCTCTGGACTTTTTTCTCTGCTTCATTGGTCGTTTTCGCACTAAAGAAGAGACATCGTTTAACTGATTACTGCTGCTCTGTCAGCGCCGGCTTGAACCTTTTCGGCCTCGGCGTTTTTCCATACAGGATAGGAAAAGTCTTTAACGGCCCCCCAACGAATAGAATGACTTAGATAATCAGTCTGGAATAATTTGGATCCGAGAGGTTCCGGACGGGAGCTAGCTACCCTGAACGGAATTAGGATATTTCTTCACTTTTTCCCTTTGCACTGAGACCACATGCATCTGCAGAATGACTAGCGAGCTACAGTGATTACACAATCAAATCTAAGAATTTGACGATGCGGAATGGGGTACAATGCTCGGGATTGGGAGTATTTCGGGGCGGAACCCTCATGATTTCTGGGGAAATCAGGTGTGCAGCACGGTCCGGAACGCTGGAGCGTCCGATAGAGTTAATAATCTCGCACGATAGAGAAGTTCTAGAGTTCGGGTTCTCGTCTATAACGTTTGAGGCTCACCGATATTGAAAGTTTGGTAGAGCCGAGAAAAAAAAGAAATGGAAAAAGAAAAGTCAGAAAAAAATTAGATAGCTTAGCAAACGCTAGCTGGAAGGGTCTGCCGACGGGTCACAAGCTTTCTGCCAATGCAGTGTGGGGTGCACGGTCGGAGAGTTATGGAAGTCCACGGATTCTCGGATGCGAAAGGCATCCGACCTCCATACTAGCATGCTGAGTCAATTCTTAGAGACGCTGCAGGCCTTTTTTGTTTGCTGGGGCATGGTATTCCTACGCAGGTACTGATGAGCGGTACGTCTGGCAAGTACAAAAAGTTGCAAAAGCTAGACATATCGAGGGTTCATCATTTAGCTGCTACTAGCTACTAGCGCGTCGAATAATCACGTTATAGAGCAGGATGCATCCGAGTTCCTCCCCTACCATCCGGCGTTAAAACTTTTTTTTGTGCATAAAAAAATTTACGAAATACGAAGGTATTTCCGCCAGGGAAATCTTTAGATCTATTGGGCACGATATGGTGGAATGCTCTAAAACATCATGGAAGACTTGCAGAAGTTGCCACTGATTAGTGATGATAACTGAATCAATGCCGCAAATTGTTCGAGTTTGTTGTTAAACAGGGTCGGCTAGGTAGTTCGGTAGATTCCGCTGGGATTTGCAGACGGTTGATGATCGGTGCGGCAGATAAGAATTCGAGCTAATCCTCGAATATAATCGATCTGTGGGGTGAAGCGATGAGAGTGCTTAGTTGTATATTCACTTACGGTCAGATTAGCTCTTTCGAGTTAAGCCAACCTAAAATCTTGAAATTATTGACGCTGTATAATCATTAAAGGTGAGCATATGATACAGTAGTATTTGGTCGATCGTAAGCTGGAAACGACGCAGTCCATCGTAGCAGGAGCTGGTTCATTTTTTCACAAAAGGTTAATAGTGAACGGCGTACTCTGCAACTGACCAAGGTAGTCTCATTTTGAAGAAGAGTTCTGCTCAAGTGCGGAGTGCTGTTGAATCCCACAAAGGGCAGCTCGCTCTGCAAGCTAGAATGGGATGGTTGAATGGCGAGATAGTAGACCGTTGTTTGTGGAGAGCTACGAATCTTGGGATCGGAGGAGTCGGAGGTAAACTAACGTTAAGATTATCGCCTGCGGACAGATATTGGCGAAATGATTGAGCATGTGGTCGTATTTAAAGTCTCCTTATGTGAAAAGCAAACGTCTGTCAAGTGCAAGCATGCTTTTTTCGCTGTGGCTTCCATCACAACACCAAAATTTCTCTACTTCACACCATCACTAGCTGCCATCTCGCCACAATCTCCAGACGTCGCAAACCGCCACGTGCGATTGACATTGCTTCTGCGACCTGTTTCTAAGATTATATCGCCTAGCACCTTGGCGGGGCAGTATTTCTCGTTCCTGAATATTTTGCCTGGGTCAAACTGGATTTTTTTGTGGTTCGTCGACGCGTACGTCACACAGCTCGTTGGAACTTGGATGATTGGGATTTTGAGCACCTTGGCGAATCTTGGTAATAGATATACGGAACAAACCTTCGATATCTTGTGGAGCGGCGAGCGTGAGTGCTGGCGTAAGCTGTACTTGCTCGTTGTTATTCGCGAAATTAGTCCAATCTCCATCTGCTGGTAAAGGAATAAAGTATCGCTATCAAATTCTTGGGGCTCCAATCTGGCAATTCGTCCCCTGGTCAGAGTAAGCAAAATTAGAAGTGAAAAAAGCCCCTGAACCGTTTGTTGTGAGGATATATCCTTGTGAGTTTTGTAACAGGAGTGGATGAAGGTCGTATTATGCAAAGAAGCAAAGTTTTTTTTTCTATACCATGGAGGTATATTTGACAACCTGAAGGAATAGAATTACCTCGATGATAGCGGGTTCTCTTGGAAAAGGGAATGACAAGGACTTTTGAGGGCCCGGAGCTGAGCGAATGTAACCTTTAAGTGGTTGGAATATAACATTTTCGCGGGATTTTTCTTCTATTAAATAATGGAATATATTGGAGCCCGTAGGCTAATTTCAACGTGCAGACAAAACACTCACTACTGGGCCGCACACACGTGCGAGCGGGCAGCTAGACAGACATATGCCTCCAACCAGCAATTAACGGTCGACAGCTGCTTGCAGCTTGCATGCTGCCAGATGGATTGGCCGGCAGCGATGGATATACATTTTCCTGCCTAAAACAGCGGGGAGCCGCCCTTTTTCCCTTACCCGTTTCATTCACCCTGACAAGAAACAGAGGCGAACCTAAACGGAGCTTCCTTGGCCTTGGCCTCTTCAGCTTTGTTTCCTCGCCCGGGAGGGTAAGGCAGAATAATTCATTAGGCGTATTTACAGTAGAGAATAATTATTTTTACCTCGTACCTCGTAGATAGCATATTTCGGATCCATAGATCTCCACTCCCGATTTCCTGGTCAGATTTAAATTTAAATGCCTTCTGGAAAGAGTTGTTGAAAGGGTGTTTTGGAATTTTCTAAAGTCGCGTCTTTGTTCTGTGGCCGCGGATGTCAAGGTCGACAGGAAAGGGGCAGCAGGTTACAGGATCAAAGCGCCTCGGATAAGGAGCCGAAGTACAGTATACTAGTATATGCACCACTACGGTACACCTCGCCTTCGAATATTATTTTTCTTGGTTCGCCTTTGTCAACCCGAAACTTTGTCCGTATATCTGTAAAGGAGAAGTACCTAGGCGGCAGGTGCAAGCAGGAACCGCAAGCATTTTGGTTTTGGCTGCATGAAGAGAAAGTAACCTCACCCATCCCATCCCCGAACCCCAAAGCTGCGCCATCCACCTAACCCAAACAGAATCCATCGTCAGATCCCCCCCCAAACACCAAGCCAACAGCCAATTGTAAATCACCATTTGCTTCTCTTTTGAGCTTTTCCTCAGGACAATAGCTCAGCCCTTTCCCCCCTCCAGCCTGAAAAGGTGTTCGTTTCTTTTTCCCTTCTCAGGTACCCACACACTAGCGTATGCATATCGTCGTCCCTTTAATGCACATCTAGCGGGCGAAAATGACAGACTGAAATTGAGAACAAGACCATATTTCGAACACGCACTCAATTTCTTGACGACTACTCTTCTTGAATTTTTGACGCTGTCATGATATCAATCGGTCACGAACATTACCCGGATTGCTATCCTTTCTCCGATTAAGCTCATGACAAGATGTCTGAGCGACCCAATGACGCAAAAGGACCCGATATACCCCTCCAAGACCTCTCACGAGAGGCCGCCCAACCACCAAATCGTTCGCCAGGAACTTCGCCTAGTAGGTCTAGACGAAGCGTCGTATCGAGATCGCTATTTAGAGGCCGAAATTCGATATCACCGACTGGTGACCACTCAAGGAATCCTAGACGAAGCAGTTCATCTAATCGACGGTCTGATGGGTTAGGGGAGGATGGTGGACCTACGGTCGCTCAGGCCCGTCCAGTGATCCGGGGTTCTTTACAACATCCGGTTCCTGTGATTACGACAACACTCGCTGGGGAAAATGAGGGGTCGAATAGCTCGACGGTTTTCGACAACGAAGGCGGGATGAATGTGGATATGGATACAATGCGGCGTGGCTTGAGAGAGGTGTTGCAGGGCGAAACTCAAGGGGGCTGGTTCCCGAGTCATTCTCGAAGTAGATCGAATGCTGGTCAATCGATATCGATGTCTCCCGGAAGTACGCCTGGCGAGGTACAACGACCTGGGAATCGTACAAGTGTTGTTGGACTTGGGCTACGACCGCCTAGTTTCGGACGAGATGATGAAGATGAGGATTACTTTGGAGATTATTATTTGGGGACAGGTGGTCACGACAGAATATCTGAGGATAATGACAGGCTTGGGCTAACGGATCCTGCAAATGTTCAACCGATGGGTGTGTCACCTGTGCCTGGACGGTCACCCGCGTCGGAAACTACTCCTAGAGGAAGAAGACGTTCGATTTCGCAGGGTGTTCGTTTTGATCCTAAAACCTCGCCGTCGAGGTCGCCAGGGACAAGACTTGGAGACGACTTGCAAAATGCTGAGGCGGGCCTGAGGCGAGGGTCACCAGGAAGGAAACTATCCCTGAAGCATGGGCGGAAGATGTCGCTAGCTGTACCAGGAGCTTCTTCACCTGTTCGTCGGGTGTCCGTTGCCGTCCAGAATATCTCGCAGAGAGTTGTCAATTTATCCAACGACCCCAATGCAGATATTGTTAGGAGGCCGTCTGTCAAGTCAATTAAGAGTGAGCCAAGTCACACCACTTCGCCTGGGGAAGGCCCCCTAGGCGGAATACCGTCTCCCGGGAGTGGGGAAAAAGGACCAGTACCGGCAATGGAAACGCCACCACAGGAATTCCGGCGACGTCTTTCTATTAATCCGCTTAAGGGGAATAGCTTAAAACTCTTCCCCCCAGATAATTCTATTCGGCTATTCCTCTGCGATGTTCTAACGCATCCGTATGAACCCTTTCCTTGTTGATACTATTATGCTCTCTAACTTCTGAGATAGGATCACCGAGCCTTTCATTCTATTAACTATAATTGCCCAAGTCATACTGCTCACTATTGACTCGGCTAAAAATATTTTTGATTTCCCAGATGACAACGTCTGGGGAAATAATTCCGATTATGCTATCCTCGGAATTTTTGTTCTCTATACGATCGAGCTTACCGCACGTATAATTGTTTCCGGATTGATTGTGAACCCTGACGCCATACCGAATAATATGTACAGAACATGGCGGACATATATTGAATCGAAGCTTCGTTTCGTCTTCACAACAAGCGAGGAGCAGTCTAAGCTCCCAACTGTTCAACAACTCTCTGCTGCAGCGTTATTCCCTTCAATGGCACATATCCATTCCGGACAAGGTTTCCTGCACACTCGCGATCAGCAAAGATTCCAACTCTCTCGACGTGCTTTCTTAAGACACTCGTTCAACAGGCTTGACTTTTTAGCGGTTGTTTCCTACTGGATTGCTTTCGTTTTAGCGATGACTGGATTAGAGCAAAAGTACCATTTGTATATATTTCGTATGCTGAGCTGTTTGCGAATATTGCGTTTACTTGGATTGACTAGCGGTACTGGAGTAAGTCTCAAATCTTTCATCGCTTCAAATTCGCCAGAAGCTGCGGCTAACCCCACCTTAGGTCATCCTTAGAAGTTTGAAGAAGGCAGCACCGCTCTTAGTCAATGTGGCGTTCCTTATCACATTCTTTTGGTATGTTACTTATGAGTCTAGCTACAGCTTAAGCTCTATCACTAACAGTGACTAGGCTACTCTTCGCCATTATCGGAGTTCAAAGTTTCAAAAGTTCTTTGAGGCGGAGTTGCGTTTGGATAGGTAAACTCAGGAGCAGCATTTGACGATAGAGCTCCCTTAGCTAACATATTCCTTAGATCCCACTGGCGTCCAAGCGAACTATACGCAAGAATTCCAGTTCTGTGGCGGCTACATCGATGCAAATAACCTCTCTGCCATGCCATACATATACCCTGACGGATCACATGCAGAGATCTCACCCAAGGGCTACATTTGCCCTGTTAACTCGCTTTGCGTTGAAGGTGATAATCCATATGGAGGGACTGTCAGCTTCGATAATATAATTCAATCTATGGAACTAGTATTCGTGATTATCAGTTCCAATACCTTCACTGACCTGATGTACTACACCGCTGATAGCGACTATCTGTGGTCATCGCTCTGTAAGTCTAAATCTATATGCACCTGAATTTTGTGTTATACGCTAACATTACCATTAGTTTTCATCTTTGGGTATATCCTACCGGATCTTTTTTATCTAAACGTAACTAACAAATCACTGTAGGATGATTATCCTAACCTTTTGGTTGGTGAACTTGGTAAGCAATCTATCTGATCTCGGCTGCGTGGTAGCTATGTTAACGGTTAGCTTAGTTGGTTGCTGTCATCACATCGTCATTCCAAGTTATCCGGGAAGAGAGCAAGCAAAGTGCCTTCCGAAACGAAGAAGAGGGCGAAGATGGGCCGTAGGTTTTTCTCTCCATTACAATTACGAGAAGCGTATTAACATATTACTAGCGCGGTCGATGAGAATCCTCACGTGGTCCCGGAAACCCGCACTAGCAGGGCAAAGAAATTTTACGACAAGACCGAGTTTGTCTGGATTATTATAATATTCATCGGTCTAACCTTTGCTTGTATGCGGAGCGCCGATATGAGTGATAACCGGAGGGACATTATCAATGGCACTCAACTCGCTGTCACTCTGCTGCTACTTGGTGAAATCATCCTACGGTTCGCTGTAGACTGGAGGGGTTTCTTCAAAAAATCACGTAACTGGGTTGATCTCGCTCTCGCAATCATCACCTCCATTATTGAGCTACCGCCGATTAGGAACCGAGAAACAACATACGCCTGGCTTACCCTATTCCAAATCCTTCGATTCTACAGGGTTGTTTTGTTTGTACCTGTAACTCGAAATCTCTTGGTATGCCCCTCTCTTCTAACAGCAGGGTGGATAGATAAATTAACACGGAATATGAATATAGCTACTGGTGCTTGGAAGTGTTGGTGGTATTCTGAACCTTCTCTTCTTTGTGCTGCTGATGACTTTCCTCTGCTCAATCTTCGCGGTGCAGCTTCTGCGTGGCAATATCCCAAAAGAGGATGATAGCGGCGAGGACATCAGGATTACGTTTGGCAATATTTGGAATAGCTTTCTCGGAATGTACCAGATCTTTTCAAGTGAGGGCTGGACGTCAATACTTTACACATCAACTCAGTACGAATCGAGGTTCCACGTAGCCTGGATATCCGCTGCGTTCTTCGTTCTCTGGTTCATCCTAGCCAACCTCATTATCCTGAATATGTTTATTGCTGTCATTCAGGAGAATTTTGATGTCACGGAGGATGAAAAACGACTTTGGCAGATCAAATCTTTCTTACAGAAGAAGGACAACAGTAGCGGTTCATCAGGAAATCTTTCGCTATCTTCTCTTTTTCGATTTGGGAGGTCACACGCTCGCGATCCTATAGAATATGGCCACGCTGGTGTTGAGATGTTAACCAGGAACGCAATTGTCGATGAATTCCTTGACGACAGAAACGCCATGCCCAATCAGAATGGCGATAGCAAAAACCCCAAAATTAGTCACCAGCGAACTATCCGTTTCGACGATGGAGAGATGCATTCACCAGATATTCTGACGAAAATCGGACAGTGGATCAACAAAATTTGGAAAGCGAGGGAAGAAAATCCATTTTATTCTGGTCGATTATTTAATAAGCAACAGTCTGAGATTGCGCCTACGGCCATGGCACAAGAGCTAGCAAAATCCCGGGACCGGATCCGTAGGGCTCAGAGGGAATACTTAATTGCCCACCCACATTATAATGTCTCGTTGTTCATTTTCGGCCCAAAGAATCCTATCCGACGTATGTGTCAACGTATCGTTGGACCAAGTCACGGGAGTGATCGATTCGACGGAGTGGCGCCCTGGATTCCCCTCTGGCTTGGGTTTTCAGCACTTATTTATGCATCCATCATCGTCATGGTTATCCTTGCCTGTGTAACGACACCCCTCTATCAGAAAGACTATTTCGATAAGCGTGGATACACCACTAGAAGCTGGTTTGTCTTCGCAGACATCGGATTCGCTAGTTTGTTCACATTGGAAGCAATGATCAAAATCATTGCAGATGGATTTTATTGGGCACCTAATGCATATCTTCGCAATGTTTGGGGTGTAATTGACTCCATTGTGCTGATAACGCTCTGGATAAGTGTAGGAACGTCTTTTGCAGATCAAGGCGAGATTGCAAGAGCCGTTGGTGCTTTCAAAGCACTTAGGGCTCTCAGATTGCTCAATGTGAGCGACAGCGCGCGCGAGACTTTTAGTTCGATGCTTTTTGGAGCTAGAAAACTCATCTCAGCAGCCTTTGTGTCGTTGGCTTTATTAATCCCGTTTGCCATTTACGGCGTTAACCTCTTCGCTGGCAAGATGGTGACTTGTAATGACGGCTCTGTAGAACAACTTGGCGACTGTGTGTTCGAGTACGCTAGTACACCGTACAATTGGGATGTACTAGCCCCGCGGGTCGCCCAGAATCCCTGGTACAGCTTTGACAACTTTGGGGATTCGTTGTTCATTCTTTTCCAGATTGTGTCCCAGGAAGGATGGACAGATGTCCTATGGCAGGGAATGAGTATCACCGGTTTAGGTAAGTGGCGAATTCTGTCTATCCAGTTTCCACCCATATTAACAAAATTAGGCATGCAACCTGTTCAGGGAGCGTCGCAGGTAAATGCTATCTTCTTCCTGGCTTTCAATTTGCTAGGTGCAGTCTTCGTCTTGGTAAGCCTTTTGAGTTCCTCAACCCCTTCTCTACGTAAATGACTAATTTGTCTAGACACTCTTCGTATCTGTGTTCATGCGTAACTACACCGAACAAACGGGAGTTGCATTCTTGACGGCCGAGCAGCGGTCTTGGGTCGAGCTTCGAAAACTCTTAAGGCAAATCAACCCTTCGAAACGCCCAAGTAACAGCCCAGATGAGAAATGGAAAGCTTGGTGCTACGACCGGTCCATACGCAAACATGGACGATGGAACGGATTTATAACGAGTGTCTTGATGTTGCATTTGCTCCTGCTGGTGATCGAATATTACCCCGCGAACTCGAAATTAGACACATACAGAGATAGCATCTTTTTGTGTTTTTCTCTTGTTTATATCGCTAATATAGTTGTCCGCATCGTTGGATTAACTTGGGAGCAATATATCAAGAGTCGCTGGGATGTTTTCGGTTTGTTTATTGTCACTGGAACCTTCGGTACAACTGTAGCGATCCTAGCCATCGAGAAGGCACCAATTTTCGTCCAGTTCCAGAAATTGTTTCTGGTGTTGGTGAGTTATTAGCTACAAATTTAGAATGCGGTCATGAAGCTAATACCTATTAGAATACTCTCCTTCTCATTCCCCGGAATAACCAACTAGACCAGTTATTCAAGACAGCAGCAGCGTCTTTCCAAGCCATTGGCAACCTATTGCTTACCTGGCTTGTCCTGTTCTTGGTCTATGCCATCGCCCTTGTTCAAAGCTTTGGGCTGACTCGCCTCGGAGAAAATGGCGACGGAAATAAAAACTTCAGGACGATTCCTAATGCCTTAGTGGTGCTCTTTAGGATGTCTTGCGGGTACGTAACCAATAAACAAGGATACACTAAATAGAAATATACTAACAGAATGCTTAACAGTGAGGGTTGGAATCAAATTATGTACGACTATAGCGTAACTAGTCCCAACTGTGTCATAAGCTCGAACTTCTTCAACTCGGACTGCGGAAGTAAAGGCTATGCCAGGTTCCTCTTCATTTCCTGGAACATCATTAGTATGTACATCTTCGTCAGCATGTTCGTCTCTCTTATCTTCGAGAGTTTCAGCTATGTCTACCAGCGTTCCGGGCATCACAACAAACTCTCACGAGAAGACCTTCGGCGCTTTAAACGGGCTTGGTCACGCATTGACCCTCGCGGAACTGGATTTATTGAACCCGATAAGATCCACAGACTTCTCGGGGGGATCACAGGAGTCTTTGAGATGCGGATCCATGACGAGCCTCATACAGTCAAGTCTATCCTGAAGGAGTGCAAAGTCGACCCCGCAACGGATAGACTTGGTATTGGCGTTGACCTCAAGGCCCTTAACCGCCGTATAGCTGCCATCCCCGTCTGGAAGATCAGGAGGCAGAGGCATACATACACTCGCTTCGTTGAGGAGTGCTTGGTTGCCGCAGATAAGGAGCGGGGTATATCTTTCACCACTGTACTTCTTACGCTCGCCCACTACAAACTTATAGTCGATAATAAGAGTCTTCGGTAAGGATAAATGACACACTATCAAACATGTTCGATGCTTAACTAACACATTTTACAGGCTAGAGGAGTTTCTTCGTCGCAGAGCCAAGTTGCAGATGGTCGAGGAGCAAATGCAAAGAAATGTTGTCAGGAACTTTTTTCGCATGCTGTAAGTCATACGATCCTCATCCGATTTTTTTAAGGATTCTCCGTGCTTTAATACTAATTGTCTCGCACAGTTTCGCTATGCGGAGTTACTCCCAGATAAGCGGTAGGAAATCTATTGCTCCAGTCATCCCTGTGATACGTATGGACAGGGACAGGACCTCAACCGTACCACAAATTTACGTAGAGTCAGACTCGACGCCTGATCTCACACAAGTTCCGACGACTCCTGTTCGACAACGCAGGAGCTCTATGGCGGGATCTCCGAGATCTCCAGGTCAGAGGGTATCTTTCGACGAGACTCTACATGTCATTCCACTCTCGCCCTCCGGCTCATCTGTCTCACCTCTTGGATCCCCGGCATCACCGGAGGGTCGACCTTCTCTTAGTCTCTGGAGCAACATCGAGAACCCTAATGCCGACCCAGCGCTGCAGTCTCGTCTACGCGAGAATAGTAGAGTGTCGGCACAGGATGTTCTAGAGGCGTTTCAGACATCTTCATGGGGTGATGCAATGAGGAGATCTGTTTCGGCGGCTAGAAGGAGTGGGGAACAACCCAGCGGCTCCCAACGGTTTTCTTTTACGAGTGATCGATAACATGCCTAATCGATCATCACTTAATTCAATGCACGCTCTCTTGATTTTTTTTACTTTCTTTCCTTATCGATTGCTTCAGCTTTGTAGATACTCTTTGTACTTTTATGGGGGGCATCCTTTTCATAAGAGGAGTTGTTTGGAGTTCTTTTTTGGTTTCAGTCCTTTTTTGCCTCTTCAGTCCCCTTGTTCGATGACTCTCCTTTTCCTATCGTCTCTCACACACACTCATAGTCCTGGCGTTTTTGAAGATACGGGAAATGGAAAAGGGAAAAAAGGGAAAAAATTCAAAAACTTATGCGGATACTAATAATAATTCATGAGTCTAGAATAATATTTTTTTTGGGTCACTCTTATTTTAGCATGAAGCAAGCTCAAGCTCTTCCGCAAGATGCTTTTTTGTATGGTATTCAATTAAATTCAAGGGGAATTGTGATAAGATAAATTTAAACATTACCTGCCCTCATTTACTCCCGATATCCGATATGCGAAAAAAGGATGACGAGAAAGAAAGAAAAAAAAAAAGCTTGAGCATCGTCAGGTGGGATGAAAGGGGGCATCTCGAGCCTAAACTATTCCGAAACGACAAGAAGCGAGATCTGAACAATGGGCACCCCTCTTCTGCCGTCCTCGAAAAAGCACTGCCACCGCTTCGACATGGTGATGATAATATTTTCTTTCTTTACTTCTTCTTGGAAACAGCATGCTCGTCAAGGTTGCCGGTGAAACAGGATTGGCATTAGGCCAGAAGCAGTAAAGCACTGATCAGTATCAAAAGCAACAGGTGCCAAAGTTCTGTTCGTTTAAGCTGCGAGCGAGTATCAGATACATTGCATTACAAAAGAAAAAAAGGTCCCTTTTTTTTTTTTTTTCTAGTTTGTGCATGTGCCTGTTGAACCCCAGGGATATGGGTCGGCCGTTTATTTTTTTTCCTGGACACACTGGTGGAGGGGTTGATGAAGTTTTATGAAACGGGGTCCGTATACAGGGAGCTGGGAAAAGGCTGAGAAAGGGTGGGTTTCCCGTCTTAAAGGTAAACGTCCCGCGTTTCACCAGCACCCTCTTACGTTATAGGTGACTTTACTTACTATGGGTAACCCACCATGTTCAGGTACGACAACCATTACTCGGGGTGACGAAAAAATGTGCTCACACGGCGGGTACACCGGTTTAGAGGAGGTGATGGGGTGCAGATAATATACTATAGGCTGGGCGAGCTGGAGTAACGATAGTTGACCCTTATTAAGTGTTTTTTTTTTTTTTGTTCTAGTGGAGGAAGGGACGCAACCGAACGTTTACACAGCACAGCCAAACCTTCTTTACCCTCGCGCGTTCCCTTGTTTCGACTTCCCATGGTTAAAAGCTTGGCTCTCTCAGAGTTGTTTTAGAAGGACGAAAAAAGCTTGAAGGGAAGGAAAAATGACGGAAACAATCCCACCTTCTCTTCGCATGGGATTTGGCCCGTGGGGCGGTGGCCAAATAATTATTATTAAGACGCCCCCGGTACTATGGCCATATGGGCTACGGGTGAGGTTTATAGAACAAAGGTCGGGGAGGTGCAGAACACAACGTGTTTGATGGGTGAATCAAAAGATGCTTCACGCTGTGGGGCCATTGCACCGTCAGAAACACTTTCTGCGACTGGGCAAAACTAATCTATCGCAATTGAGGGGCTTTTCTGCCTCTTATTCTATTTGCATCGTGATGTCAGGGAGGGGGGGGGGGGGGGGGG
>LDUD01000037.1:195130-213315 GCA_012184295.1 Dactylella cylindrospora
TTCTTTTTTTTCGCAAGAGGTCCGTAATTCTTTCGAGTTCGAGTCTTGTCTTCATGCATATATGTCTGCGAGATATCCACACTTCTTTCTCTTCTTCTTTCCTCTCTTTTCTTCCTCTCGCCAGGAATTCGTTCCCCAAATTCTCCCCTTACACGGTACTCACGGCCCACGTCTACGAAACTGGCAGGCTCCAGTGACAAGATTTTTTCTCTCTTTTTTGGTCAAGTTTCTTTTTTAAATTATCCTTTTTAGAAGAAAAAAATATTGTCATTGTCGAGACCTTTGAGAGGTTCTATAGACGAGATAACCACATACCCCCCTTGGGTCGTCAATCTTTTTATACAAACCCACTTTCTTTTTTATTTTTTATTTTTTTTAAACGGCTTCAGGGTAAGCCTTAAAATTGACTGCGGTTGACTCGCATCCAATTTTTCATTTCGTCCCAGGTGCCATTGTTATAATTTTCTTTGCCTTGCATATTTCGATAATCTTACCAACAAGGCGGTGCCTAATTCTTTTTTATCTTCGATTCAAAATCTCACTTGCCATCTTGAGAGATTTTTCCTTCACCTCCTTGGCCTCATTCTTTTCTGCATTGAATAAAATTTCAATTGCCAGAAAAGCCCCAAAGGAGAAAGTGCGGCCTTGTATTCTGAAACTTGGAAGGGGCAATTTATCCTGCGAGAGAAAGAAAGACAAGAACAGGCGGCAGGGCGGAACTTGCGGCCACATCACCAGTCTCTCTCTCATCAGCCAGCCCTGCACCACATCATCGCTGTCATCGAGACAACGCATCAATTGTTGGTTGACAGACTCCACTTTTTTTTTTTTTTTTTTAACTGACATCCGTCCCGTCCTGTAAAGACTGTCAGATAGAAGAAAAAAAAGAGAGAGAAAGAAAAAAGTAAACGGCACTTGAAGTGATACAATAATACAGGGATTGCCTATAGACGAATTCGCCTTGGTTAATCTCGTTCGTCTTATAACCTGTCAGACTTTTTGATAACAAAGAGGAAGGGTTCCGCGACCGGCATCTTTTCCCTTGAACTCCACCCACACCCACAACTGCTTCCGCCTTTTTTTTTTTCTGGGCAGTTGCTGCATTCGAACGGCAGAACCTGTCACATCGGATAATATTTTTTGGTGCCTGCATTAGGCCCGGTTCTTCCTTGTCTAGCTGCTTTGCTTGGATCAAACACACGCACTTCGCACCAAAAAATCTAATACAGCTCACACCACCTTGGGAAGAAAATAAGAAAACTAACCCCTTCTCTCCTCCCTTTGTGCTGTCCCGGTCTGGTCTGTGACATTGCATTGGCAATAATCGAACATTCCTTTTCCCAGATCTTGTTCTCCCATCCTTGAACATTTCCGTGTGGAATTTTTCTTTTTGAGGGTGGCACAAGGGCATATTTCGGCTTGCGTGCATAATTAACAGGTATAGCGACGCTTGGTATCTTATTATATATATACGATTCTCCCGTCGCTTTGCCTTTCCCTTTTTTCTTCTTTTTCCCTTTCCTTCTCTTCAAGGAATTCGGCTTTGCTGTCCTTCGACAAATTTTATATTCAAGCAACCTAAAAACTCCTTGTGAAGGGTAGAGAAGAGTATCAAAGACTTCTTTCATAGTCATCCCAACCTTCCGTCCACTCTTTTATATTGCTTTGACCTGTCGTCTTTCTTTTCATTCACATTACTCTCTTTTATCCAAAGAAGCCTTCTTGAAGTTGTTTGTTGAGCAAACGGCCACTTTCCTTTTCAACCAACCAAAATACCACATAATCCAACACATATTCGTCGACAAGTAGCAAATCTTCAAAATGGTTCACTTCAACATTCACCAGCTCACCGCCTCCCTCTCTCCAAAGAACGTTCGTTCTAGCTTGCGTCTCCGAAAGCGAAAGACCTCCAACGCTTCCACCACCGTTTCCGAAATCGCTTGCTCGCCTTCCAACATCTCCATCGCCAGCTCCACCATCTACCGTCGTCGTCACTCGATCGAGTCCATCGCTTCAACCTCCACAGCCGCCTCCAGCGCGCTCGGTGAACACTTCAACGACCTCGGTCTCACCAGCCCATACTACGTCCCCACAAACATCATCAAGCCATCTCCAAAGAAGGCCCAGCTAAAGACCCCGGAAAGGAAACTCACCGGAAACTCGATAGCTGGAAGTCTCAATGGAGCCATGATGCAGATTGATCTTTGCGGATTCCATCATTCCTTTGTAGATGCCGAGGAGGAGAGCTTCAGCCCGGAATTGGCCATTCTAGAACCAAGACCCGAGAACCCGAGATACTGCGGCTTCGAGGAGACTTTGGAGCAGAGGTCGATGCTTCCGTTCCGATTGTAAATGATCAGACTCCACTCCCCTTTCCCCCGGACAACGAATATCGAAATCATGAGAGGATGATATGCATGATGGACAACAACCTACGATGTGAGATGTTGTACAGAACTTACACAAATTTTCTACGAGATGAGGGTGAACCGACTCCTTTTTCTTGAATACTTTTTTGAAGAAAAATTCCCATCAAAACCCGAAAAAAATACCTTTTTAATTTCCTTTTTTGGGTTGTACATGGCGTTACTTGGTCTTTTTGGCTGGAATTGGCTCTAATCTTTTCCCTTTTGGCGGACAATGGATCTTTGGCTTTTTTTTTTGGATACTTCTTTTCTTACTCTCTTTAACTCTCTTACCTTTTCTAACCTTTTTATTTTATATTTTCTTATTTAAAAATTCTAGTAACCTTGACATATTATTTTGCTTGTCATACTAGATTACTATATATATACCTTTTTCTCTTTATACTCGTATATTTTGAAGAGTTTTTCTGGTTGTAGCATATATCTTTTTTTATATAGACTAAAAACAATGCGTCGGGGACTGCGAGCGTGTGAATCTCTAACCACAATCGAATCCGACCGACCAAATTTTCCCTCAACCACTATTATTCTTCTTACAATCTTGTGAAAGTAATCTACCGTAAAACTAAAATTGATCGCCAGAAAAAATATGTAATCTTGACGTGCATACGCCCTCCTTCCCCTTCCCCTTCTCCCCACCCCTCTACTCCCACATGCATTGTCGGTCACCGTCATAAGCAAGGGAGAGCACGAGGAAATCCCATCATGCATGAGACCACCAAGCAAGGGACATCTTTTTTCCAACGGCGTGGCGTCCGTATGTGTATGTGTTATATTAACATTTTTTACGCATTGTAGATCCTGTCTATTTCTGACGCCGAGTGAATTAACTGTTTATATTTACTGTCATACCTGGAATTTCGTCATTTCCTTTGACTTGTTAGACTAACCGGACCCTGAGGACGGGATTATAGAATAAACGGTGGACAACAGCGTTCAACTAGGCTAGGTTTTAAGATTATTTTATTTTATTTTATTTATCTGTTTTTCCTCTTGGGGTGTTGCATAATAAAAGTGTATACAAGGGGAGTCGGGTTATAGACCCTTGAAAAAGTTATATAAGTGTTACAGCGGCGGGACCCCGGTTACGCGAAGAGAGAGAGTTGGTTCTCTAGCCTAGCTATAGGCTGGCTTATCTGGAATGGCGATATCGGGTATTCTAGTTCTGGTGCGGGTACTAGTTCCCCGGGGTTTTTGTGATGTAAAAAAAAAAAAAAAAAAAAAAAGGGCCAATTTCAAACCTTTTCATCCGGCCCTTGCCTTGGAAATTCTAGAAGGGTCAAGATCACAGATTCAAAAACAAAAATATGGAGGCGGCTGAAATGTTGAACATGTTGTTGTTTTTCCCGTTGGTGATGGAGGCTTGCATGGTTGGCATGCAGTAAAATTTTTGTGATGCAGCTATCCACCATTCATGTTGCACACTCAAGGATGAGATTTAAAATAACAGAAACCCCGAGAGTTCGATACGCGCATGCATATGCTGATGCTAATATAAAAAATGATGAAAGGGGAGGAATGCTGCTAATGATAAAAGTATACGCGAATCCCAACAAAAAACAAAAAGAACAAGAAGAATAGCCTATGTCTTCCAGAACTCCATGCTCCCTCAATGATTTATCCATTCCATCCTATCGTAAAACTCATTATATCAAAAATAACCAAAGCGTGAAACCTACCACAACCACCCTCTACACTTCTTCGCCCCGCAATAACAAGGCCATTTCTTCTTATCATCAACTTCTTCATCATCCTCCATTTCCTTAACATACTCAAACGTCAATTCCTCCCCTGCCTTAACCTTCCGACAAGTAAACAGCGCCAGGTCATAAATATCATACTCAGACCTATTATGCGTAACCGTATGAATCTTCAAATTAGGATCGCACGAATGATTGATAAACCTGGTAACCCCGCCAAAGTCGGCGCCATCAACGCAGTAGAATTTTTTGTCCGGGTCGTCGTTTTCCCCGGCAAATTTGTCCAAGTCGAAGAGATATGTCAGGCCTATTGATTCCTGGATTTGTGTTCGTCGTTGGGCTTCCGCCTCGGTGATGACTTCGCCGACGTAGCGATCGATGAATTGTCCCGCTGGAAGGTCTTCTAGGCAACGTAGCCCTGAGATATAACGATATATGTTAGGATGCAAAACGACCTTTATAAACAAGCAAGGGCTATACTGACCCCATCCTTTATTCTCCGTCTTAAAAATCTCTAGTGGAATCTGTCTTCCCTTGAGAACAACCCTATTGGGGCATCTCCAATTACATTTGCAGTTATCATTGCACTCATGGATTGCGAAAGTGTTATCTTCAGGAAACTTCAACACCCCTTTATGTTTATACGCAAGTCTCGATAGCTCCTCATGGTTCTCCTGTCCGCAAGCACAGTCGGAAGCACGCGTTGTCGCGCAGCCATAAGCACCGCTACATTCGCATCCCCACATAAAATTCGGGTCAGGGACGGCCACGCCTTCTCTATAGACATAGTCGTTGACAAAAGTGAAATCCAGAGGTGGGCATGGGACCGAGTCGACATAATTGACAATGGATATCTCGGGCCCTTTCAGCACCTTGAGCTTGTCAACGAACGCCAATCGATTCGGGTGGTTTGCTGTCTTGTCAATCTGTAAGCTGTCTGGTTTAGATTGCTTGGCTGATGCTGGCTCCTTTGAGTTGTGAAGTTGGAGCTGTTTGAAGGATTCACTGGTTGACTGTTGGAGGGTTTTTGATGTTAGCTGAATTTGGTTCCAATCACTTCTAATAATTTAAAAATAGTTAAAACACCTACTAGTGGCGCTCGTTTGCTTATAGGCATATCCTCTTGGTCAGATTGAGCACTATGGGAGCGACTCCGCTTGCGACCAGCCCTATATTCCAAGAAAAGTGTTAGACTTTGTTCTTTGATGTCCATTGGATCTTGATTACGTATAATTATAGAAAAAGGCTCTCAGCTAAAATAATTACCTTGAACTTGGCTTATCTTCATTAGAATCATCTACAACTTTCTTTGATGCCAATTTCGCTGCCTTGGATTTTTGATTTTCAAATTTCTTCTTAGTCCATTTGAGAAGGACATCTTGACAACCCTTGAGGTTACCCTCGGGCTCCCAAGTATCATTATCTTTGGAGAAACCTTTCCACCTTATGAGGTACTGAGATTTCTATTTAGAAGTGTTACTCGTTAGCAAAGTAGATCTTCTGCGTTGAAGTGTTGATAGTAAATGCTATGTGAATTAGACGCGATAGGCGCGCTTAAGCAGCTGGCAGCCAGCTAGTGAGGTTACATACTCCTGTTCCCGGGTCCTTTCTTTCTCCAACTATTTTTCGAACCTAAATAACGGCCATTTAGTAAATTTCTTTTATAAATTGTTTTAAACAAAGTTGCAACAAAAGCTGTCGAGTTGTTGGTGTCAGAATACCTCATATATACCCGCCCCAGCTACGTCTTCAGCAATAACTACTGAAGCAGCAGCAGCAGTAGTCGCAAGACCTTTGCTGGTCATCCTGGTTATATCTGCCACCCAAAGATGGGTTTAAAGATACTCTGATACTTTATATTCGTAATTTAGGGTTCGTTGCTGTGGGGTTGCTTAAATCCTGACCTAGGGCAGCTCGAGGCCTCACGCGACAGCCCAGAACCAACCCCGGATTTATTTAACGTGGTGCACCTCTTTCGATTCTACTCGACGCGCTGAGTTGATTAAACTAAATTTCATGAAAATAGCTCGCGTGGTTGAGTTTTGAGAGTCGTTAATGTTTTTCCGCGATTCTTCTGTTGATGTTGAGAGAAAAAGGGTTGAAGTTGGTCTCGTAGAATTACCCTGTATTAGAACAACAAAATAAAATTATTATTATATTAATTTGGGGATATTAGCACTAATAAATTAATTTTTTAGTCATGGATTTAACAATAATACAAATTTCCACATTCAGCTCTAAAACATTACCCCTCCAAAACTCGAACTTGAAGTCGACTCTTGATGAACTTGGAAACGTGTTCCCATTTTATGTAAGAACGTTACTGTCAATGAGGGATACTGTAAAACTGGTTAACATAAGTTTCGCTATATAAATTTTTTTTTTTTTTTTTTCAAAAATAACATTAGAAGTCTGGGTTTTTTGTAGCTAGAAGCTAGCAGTTTCCACCTCCAACAATAGTGGCATTATTGTCTTTCTTCTAGTTTCTAGTTCAGGCACTCATAAAGAAGTCTGTCAGTGGCATAGGAGATAGACAACACAAACAACAAGGTCTTAAGGAGGCACAACTGACAACTAACTTGACAAAGAGCCGAACTCTTTTTTGTGTTTGACCACAAGTCGGCTCGAACAATACGGCCCAGGCCAAAACTGTTATGCCTTGCGAGTGATATATAGAGAGAGAGGTAATCTTACTATACGCTTGACCCTTGTAAACTGCTAACAATTCAAGGGTAGAGAGTATGGTAAACTTGAGCTACTCTAACTTTATAAATCAAAAGCAAGGGAAAGCTTATAGGTTTAGTCGAGCCTTAGACAAGCTAAGGAAATTGAAAGAAATAAATTATGAAATATTTAGAAGTCTTGCTGTCTCTATTCTTAACCATCAAGTCCTTGCATGTTTGAGACTAAGGAATAGCCAAGAGTACGTCTGAAAGCTTTGGTGTATTCAAGTTGATATACTGGGTATACTGCTTATGCTGTGTGTTACCTGCACTAGTTTGGCCAAGATCTAGATTGGTGGGCGCAATCATTGCCGCAGAACCTTTTTGGTCTGGCAACCCATAGCCTGTCGCAGAAAAAAAAAAAAAACTTCAATGCCCAAAAAATTATCCCCAAGAAGCTCTCCAAAATGACCAGCGACGTGAGCATCCAGCAAGCACCATTTGTCAAGCAGCTAGCTGCTAACGGTAAGAGCAATATGTCCAATACCCTTTATGCTCCAATCATGTATATGGACCCGTCCTAACAAAATTACCACCAGACCGCCCAACCCGCGACAAAGCCGTCGAATCGCTAAAGGCCTACCTCTCACACTCTCGAACATTCACCCAATCCGACTTTCTAAAGCTATGGAAAGGCTTATTCTACTGTCAGCTACTCCATATACACCTCAGCCTCTATTGGGTCAATCCCAACTAACAATAAACAGGCATGTGGCTCTCCGATCGCCCGCGAACCCAACAGCGCCTCGCCGATTCCCTAGCCTCCCTCCTCGACGTCATAAAACCTCACAACATCTTCACCTTTCTCGAAGCTTACTGGATCACCATGGCAAGGGAGTGGACTTCGATCGATGTGCTCAGGATGGATAAGTTCATGTTGCTGGTTAGGCGGTACGTGGCGGGTTCGTTGCGGTATCTGCACAGGCATGGATGGGACGAGGAGATGGTGGAGAGGAATAGTGAGATTTTGGAGGAGGTGGCGTTGCAGTATGTTTCTTTCTTTTTCTCCCTTTTCTTGAGATCTTATTTTTTAATTGAAGAAGTTGAACTGCCGTGGAAGGGTAGCGGAAAAGCGGAATGGGCGGGTATGGTTGGTGCTGACGTGTAATCTTGCAAATGCAGTCCGACGAATGCGAAAATGCCGAACGGGTTGAGGTATCATTTGTTGGATATATACGTGGACGAGCTGGTGAAGGTTGCAAAGGTGGAGGAAGAGGAGGATAGTGACGACGAAGGGGGTGAGAGGGAGGAGAAAGAAGAGGAATACGATATTACACCCGAGCAGACCGAGATGCTGCTACGACCATTCCGAAAACTGCTGAAAGAGAGCCCGACAAAGGAAATACGGGCCAGTGCAAAAGAACTACTAGAAGACGAGAGGCTGCAAAAGCTTCTCAAGGAACCATCGAGCTAACCCAACTAATTTACATACAATAAACGGGTAACCCGACCTTTACGCTTTTGATTTTTGTATTATTACTAGATAGACTGCTATACCCCCACGCCAGAATCTGCGAATTACAACTCTTGTATGATATCCGATGCCAATACGCCAGTAACTTCCATTTTGAATAGAAGTCACGTGAAGATCAATCCACCCGCCAGTCGTAGGCACTTAGAAAAAAAAGAATAATATCTAGAAAGTCGATAGCCCCTCTAACCTAGTCTCCCAATCTAGACTTCATCAAGCTGGCCAGATGAACTAAAAGTTGGACCTTCATAAACATGAGCCCGCAATGATAGCGACATTCCCAGCCCACGATGGATTTCAGCCTGGAACGGCGCGAACGCAATCTTCTCTCCGTCAATGCTGATATATCCATCCTTCTGGTTCTTGGGCGTAAATCTATACGCAACGACTTTTCGATAACCTAATTCTGGGATATCAAAATGTTTGCCCGTTTCGGCTGCAATCATGACGTTAACGGCCTTCATGCGACCGACGTTTCCATCCATGATTGCCAGGTCCATGTAACCGTCGTTTGGCATTGCGGCGGGGAAGAAGTGGACGTCTTTGGACATGCAAATCATCTGTTAACCGTGTATGTTAGCGAGTCTGAGTAGAATATATTTTATGCGCCTGATAGAATCTTACGTTTCCAGAATAAAAGTTGCCCATCTTTGGATGCAACTCTAGTAACCAATCATCTGGAACTTCGTCCTTGATAGTTCCATACTCCAATGGCGGCAGTCCCTCATCTTCCTCCGAGTGCTCTACGAAAGGAGGCATCCGGACAACAGATGCATGTCGTCGAATATCCTCCTTACTATCAATCGCGAGTTTGACGTGAACTTCGCATGGGAAAATAGGCTCCGAGATAATCCTCTGCAGGAACCCAACCGTAAACCTCGCGCCTCCCATCCACCGCAGATTTTCAGTGCCCAAATCCAGCTCAGCGGTCATGCCCACAGCCTGCGACAGGAACGATAGTATCCTCTCATCCCCTTGCGTCACAGAAACGAGGTCAAACGGTGTACGTTTACCCTTCACTACGGCAACAGCCGCTAGGCTCGGTGCATCAGTTCCCGTGAAACTCCAGCACATGCCGTTACCCGACCCACCCGGTAGCTGGCAAACGGCGACTTTCTGCAGCGCCTTCTTCGCATCTTTTCTCTTCCCGAATCCGTTGAACACTTCATGCGGAATTCCGTCACCGGAAACGCAAATCACGGCGTCGTAAGCCTCAATATCAAGCTCCTGGGCAATCTTGATTGCATGCTTCGGGTATTCGGTCAGCACCATGTCGACGGTGCAATTGGCGGCGGTGAATATTGGCTCGATCTCCGTTTTGTAGGTGGTTTCCGCGGTTCCGGGCCCACCGTGAGGGTTGACCAGGACCTTGAAGCGTTTGGCTTGTTGTGAACCTGCAAGGCATATTTAGCTGTGCTCTCAGATTACAAGTACTTTTCGAAAAGTGCATATTTACCATGATAAGCCCTCTCCAACAGCCTCTCTACCCATGTGTCTGCTTTATCCAGATCCGCCTCATCTATCGGCGCCGCAAAAACGCTAGGCTTGACCAATCGCTTGCCGAATTCTTTGGCGAATGTAATCTGAACCGCATTCTTCGTTTCCGACATGAGCACCCTCGCCCAGAGAACATTATGCAATAGTATTTCGGTACCCGAGCTACTCTGACTCGCAGAAGCTATAAATTTGTCGAACAAGGTGAAGCTGGTCAGCCACTATGCATATCGCGGGTGGTATTATTGTTGTAGCGTATCTCACGTGCAAGCCCATGAGATCACTCAACAAATCTGGGGGAAAGACATGGGCAAAACACCAAAAAGGGTTATTCTTGTGCTTACCATCGTATCCGCAGCATCCGCGACTCTTTGGTACCTTTCGTTTATCTAAAACATTTGAATAGTAAACATTAGATATCCGAGATGCATCGACGATCTTTCAAGATATCTCACCTTTGATGGTAACCCGGTCCTCTCGGATGGTTAGAGAGTGCTGGTTCAGCAGCAACGCATCTTCAGGATTAATACCCAAGCCTGTGCCCAGTCCTGCATCGCTTCCGGCAGCCGATGTGGAGCTAGAGCCTCCTGGCGATGAAAGAAGTGCTTTGGAAGCCATGGTTCTGGTACTCGGTCGCAGTCGGGGTCGGGTAGTCGCACTCGCAGTGGGCCGTTATAACATCAAGAAAACATAGAAACCTTCGAGAAGAAAGGAAAAGAGAGTCAAACAAGCAAAAGTATAAAGAACGAAAAAACCAAACTAGATAAAGAGAACAAGAGCTTATGGGTTCAAAATATGCTTACGCCCCGACCGGATAAAGAAAAGGCAAACGCTCACCTTAGTAATTTCTTGTGTGAGATTTTTAATTTGCGTATCCAGCCAGCTTACCCTTCGTTAAAACAAGCAGCAAACGGCAAGTCGCGTTCCTGATTGACTCGCGGTCGCTGGGGGGGGGAACGGCCTCGGCAGTCCTGTTTGATTTGGGAGCATGCTGCATGCGGAATATTCCTTTCGACTCGAAAAAGTTCCACCTTAAAATTCGGGTTACGGAGAATCAGACTGGCCGGGTCACAGCTATCAATAAGATACCAGTGCCAGCCCCTGTGCGACGTTAAAGCTAGATTAGGTTGGCTTCGTTTTTCCCAATGCAGCCACAGGGGTGTGAGAGGAAAGATGGGTCTCGTCTACGTAACCGTTGACCAGACAAAGAAGCAAATACGAAACGCAACATACGCTCTCCGTCGTGTCCACAGAAGCTAGAAGCCTCCGTCTACAAAAGGAACTTGACCAGGGTATAGGTCCCCAGATTGAAAAAAAAAAAAAAAAATACTTGATCAAGTACAGAGGTACTGTTTTTTTTGGATAGAATCAATAGACAACGCCATGCGTATGAAAAACAAAGATAAGGAAATGGTATATACACAGCACATGAAACGATACAACAGCCAAAAAGCTCGGGAAAATATGCTTATTCAACGAATTACAGCCGCCACCGCCAAGGGAGAGAAGTGAGAAAGAAACTCCCACCTTCCAATCTTATGCACCCACGCCAACCTTACTAAGGCCTTTGAGTGAGCCGAGACTTAGAGCAAGACCCTGGGACCTGCTTCTTATTCTTACGAAACCAGTGATAGGTCCTCCCTCACCATCTTGCTCAACACTAAGATTTGCAAGCGCATCCTCACCTGTATCGCCGTAATTAGTATAAAGCGGCCAAAAGTAACAGCGTATAATAAAATTGACATACCAAAAACACTCTTTGCGTAGAGGTTAGCGCTCAAGAATTGGCAGTCGCCTTTTAGTGAAGCTTCTGGTGTCAAGCAGTTCATGTTTGAGGCGGCCATCAGCTGATTAAGGAATTCACGCAACGTAGGTGCCTTGGAGTTGATGTTGACCTTGTTTTCCCACTCGAACTCGGTCCACATCGATCGGAATTGTGTCTCAGTACATGTCGCTGGTTGAATGTAATCCATGATATCGACGTGGACATCGTTCAAAATGACGACGTTTGTCTCCGTCGAGCTTGGACCGTCATAAACAACATTTCCGAAAATCACACCTTGGTCAGTTGATGACACCTTGATTGTGGCCTGGACACTCTGAAAGCTGTGGGGAGCGAGATTTTGGGTTGTAGGCTTCTCAACAACCTTGAGGTCGCCAAGGGTTGCAAATTCAACTGAGAGATTTTGGAGGGTCTCGGTGGTCTGGTTAACGAGCAGCACATCCAAAACTATGTCGAATTGATGGACTTTGACATATGCTTCCGCGTAGACGGGGTCGGAGAAACCGGTGAGCTGAACGACTCGGCTAAGTTTGGATGAAAGGTCCTCAACAGTTCCATCGCCACCAGTAGCTTTCTCCAGGTCGAGCTCAATCTGTAAAGAATTAGCAAGTTTCACTAACAACACCTTATATCATAACAACCTACCATATCCGCAGAATCTCCAGCATTCTTCTTTGATAACTGCCTGAAAGAAATGACATCGTCTACTTGAATAGCGTTCTTGCTCTTCTCGATAGCATCAGATGCAGCCCTTTTCTTCTCCTCAGCAGAAATCATGGCCCTGAAGGCTTTTCTCGTGTCATCGAGGAAGACAGTCTCGAGTTCCTTCTTCTCCTCAAACTCCGCAAGGCACTTGACACAAGCCATAATTCTGTCAACCGAATCCTCATCAATCTTCGTTTTTACAAACTGGGATTGTCCGACTCTGATGATAGAAATCATAATAAGCATCGCCTCCGCCTTCAAAGCATTCGTTCTAGCAGTATCCTTTGATATTTCGGCATGGCGCATGACAAGCTTTGTCAAAGTAGACGAGAGGACAGAAGCTAAGAAAAAGTCCCCATCAAGAATCAAAGCTCTCAGAGGTGGCTTTTGAGCTGCCTTTACCGCCTCAAGTTTGGCAGCATTTGCTGATTCGCTGGTTAGTGCACTCTCCGTTGCATAAGTTCCGTCGGCAAGGACCTTCCGGGAGCCGGCAGGTGCAGATGTCTTTGGGGCTGCAGCGGGTTGTCCACCGTCCTCAGGGACAGCCTCGAGTAGTTTCTGTTCCGATGAAAGAATCGGAATCTCTCCAAGGCTCGCCCTTATCCTCTTCCACGCCTCTCTAATATCCTTCGGTTCTACACAGTATTCGCCGACTATCCATAGGGCGCCTCTGTAAACCTTTCCCGCTCTCACTTCTCCAAGAGTTGAAAGTAGCTTCTCAACGATACCCTGTCGTAGTGCAGGGAACTTCTCGACAACCTCTTTGACAAATGCGATAACATCGACGGCTGAGGAGTTGTTGAAATCACCGATAAAGTCCATGAGTAAGCCAACCACATTAGCCGCAACCTCGGAGAACCGAATGGCGCAGTTGTGGATTGCGTGTATGAGCAATTGGCGGTATTCAGCGTTCTACTAGAATGTTAGCCTTGTCTACGCCAATGGAGGCAGTCCCTATTGATCCCACCTTCTCGTATTCTTGATCCACTGTTTTGGATAATTCCTTCTTGAGAAACATAACAACCTCCTCGACATTTCTACTAGAGACCATGCTAAGAGTGATGTCCAATGCTTTCTTTCGAACATCGAGGTCGGGGCTATCGAATAGAATTAGCGGCGACTCTGAACAATTCTGGCGGGGCAATAGACATACCTCGATAAAACACGGAGGATTTCCATTGTTAAGTCATCAAGGACACCCTCATGTTTGCGACGAAGCTGGTCCACCCGATCCAAGACGATGAGTTTGACATTGTTGTCCGGCTCCTTGACGCTAAGTTCAATAAACTTGGCAGCGGCAGCTATTCAGGTAATATTAGAATATGTCTCGTACGTGCGATGGAAGTCTGTCTAACCTTTGATCGCAGTAGGATTTCCCGTGAGGGTTGTAAGGGAAGTAGCTGCCTCGTATACGACAGTATTAGAAGTTGCTTCTAGAAGATCGAATATTATTCGGAGATAGCGAGCTCTGTTTTGGGTGTTGACAACAGCGTCCTTGCGTATAAACTCAATAACACCAAGCTGCATCAGCTCGTCCTGCCCCGAGACGTTGTCGATGATGGTATTGAAGTATTCTAGCGCCTTCTGGTGGCTAATTGCTGCGAGAGCTGCAAAGGCGTTTCGTTTACATGTATGATCGCTCTCGTTTTGTAAAAATGTCAGGATAAGCTCGGGAGCGTCCGGTATTAAGTGTTCGGAGTGTTGGAAGATGGATTGGACAGCAAAAACTGCGTTCTTTCGGACATATGCGTGTCTGTGTTCCAAGCATTGTCGACAGGAGCCTAACAGCGGTTCCAGAAGCTCCGGCTCACGTAGCTTGCAGAGGAATCGCAGGGTAGCTCCACGGATGAACTCGTTAGGATGTAACAGATCATTTCGAATACCGTTGCTACCGAACTGTTAGTATACTAGTTCCACCTAAGCCGAAAGCTTACGTGACTGGATAAAGCTCACCAGACTAGCACGAATTCCTGCTTCAGCTTTCCATTCGAGTCAAGCTTCGGGCATATCTCGTAGTAGAAATATAAAAGTTTTTTTAACCCTTTATGCTTTGACGGCATGACGAATCTGATTATGTGCATGAGAAGCCCTGGCATAGGGTCTCCGTTCAACATTACAACCAGGATTCGCTTCATGGTATCCATTTTAGCTTCATCCGTCCCCTTCTCAAGCTGATTCTTGAGATCCTGCTGTGAGACCACATCGGTGGCATTGTCCTGATGCACGAGAGTATAGGTGCTCTCTAAGAACGACATTTTGGACTGGTAGTACGGCAATCGATATTATAACGTTTTGGTACGCTGGTCGTCCAACTATGAATATTCAAGTTTCGAGTCCAGGTACAAGGACTTTGGTCTAGGCTCGAGGAGAGGAAATCCAGTAAGAAGCAAGGCAAAGGAGGATATCGTAACTGCCGAGCTTGAGGGAGGAAGGATATGGAGCAATTGGAGATGGGGGATGTCGTTGTATCGATATGCGGTGGGAGGTCGTGTCGTGTCAGGAGCCCTACAGTCTTGGAGTCTATAACCAGCAACAAATTGTGTGTAGCTCCCAAGCTCCTTGCCTGTCAATTCGTGCAATGCAATGCTGGCTTGTAAATTGTGTGGTGTCCTTTCCTCTTCTCGTTCCGGTTTTAAAACTACGCGTGGTCCATACTCAAAAGTGCGCCGCCTTGGTAAATCTACGACGGCTTCACTGCGTTGGATTCCTGTTTCGTTTGGTTCGCTTAATTGAGGCTTAAAGCTTTTTTTCCCCCTTTGTTATCGTGCCACTGCGCATCAATCGCGTCTTCTATCCCACTACCTGCATCAAACTTGTTAAATCTCCAAACCACGTAAAGGGAAACCATACACGCCAAAATGTCATCAGCCAACGAACAGTTCTATATCAGATACTAGTATGTCTAACCCCTCTCTTGCTTCCATATAAGGAGATTTTACCACTTGCATGCTAATTTGATATTTATTCAAGCTCCGGTCACTCGGGTCGCTTTGGCCATGAATTCCTTGGTACGACACATACAGTCCTTCAAAGAACTTTTGTATGAGAGTAAAATAGCTAATTTGAAGCTCAGAGTTCGATTTCAGAGTTGTCCAAGATGGAAAATGTGCTATAGCTCGATACGCCAACAACTCCAACTACAGGAACGACTCGCTAATTCGCAAGGAGAGTACGTTATTCTAATACGGGATGCTTCTATGTGCGGGGTGGCTGATTTACGGGTTCGGTCAGTGTGTGTCAGCGCTCTTATGGTGAAAGAGATCAAGAGAATCATCAAGGAGAGCGAAATCATGAAGTAAGAAGACACAAGGACAGCGGGACCTAAGTTGAGACTAACAGCTGTGCAGGGAAGACGACGCCAAATGGCCGCAGAAGAACAAAGATGGGAGACAGGAACTGGAAATCCGAATGGGGAACGAGCATATATCCTTTGAGGCATGTCATCGCATTCAAGAGCTCTTTCTGGTATTCAATAGCCGACTAACCAATTCAATGCAGACTGCAAAAATAGGTTCTTTGGTTGATATTCAAGACAGTCAAGATCCGGAAGGGCTCCGAGTCTTCTACTACCTCGTACAAGATTTGAAAGCATTGGTCTTCTCCCTCATTGGTCTGCATTTTAAGGTAGGACTCGCCTGATAGCGTTTGCATTTAAGATTGTTGCTAACATGCAAACACAAACAGATCAAGCCAATCAGCAAATCTTAGTCTCGGATATGTCTTCCTTTTTCAAATGGTAGCGGTCACCTCGCTTTGTAGCTTGACCGTGGCAATGTATTTTACCTCCTAGGTATGCCACCCTTTCTGAGGTGAAAAAGAGTTACCGTTTGCCAGAATGTAGCTAATATTCTGGCAGAATTAAGATCGTTTGCATGATTGAATCTCGGATTCCAGCAAGGTTATGTGTTTTCTTACATGGTCAGAGCTCAGAAACAGTTACCACGTCCTGCTGCGGGACCAGGGAAGTATGTCGATGCCTATGTGTGCGTGAAACAACGAACCTGCACTGGGGAAATCCTGGTCATTCCATTGTCGACCTTATTTGAAAATCCCCACCCTTTAAGTATTTTACATACTAGCTGCTGCTAGCCTGATCAGTCGAGGCCCCTGTCGTCCAAAAAGGTGGGGAAGCGAAAGTAGTGCGTCGGGTTGGATGAATTTTTCCATGCTGCAGCTTCGGCTCCCTGCAAAACTAAGCAAAGCAAAAAAAAAAAGAGAGAGAGAGAGAGAAAAAAGAAAAACCGTAAGAAACACACCAATAGATTGACAGTTCTTCTTGCATTTGATAGTCAATTGATTTTGCGGAGTTGATGCCATTTGTCCGATTGTCAAGCTAGAGACCAATCTTTCCCGCGATAACTTTTACACCCCGTTCCGCTGATTGTAGGAATCATGTATTCTTGCTAGTGAGGTGGGCTATCGTGCCGAATCAATCCCAATCCCAAGTTGAGGGCATCTCCATATTATGTAGCAAGCTAGCTGTTACTCGACCTCGGAGGGGAACTCCTCATCTTGCGAAACACGAGTCTTAGACTGTTTTTATTCTCCTGCCTTATGAAAGCCAAAACACCAGGTATCCAAGAATAAGAGCTTCAATGGGTCTAGCAGGCCTAGGACTGAGCTACGTATCTCCACATTGGTGATTGATTCTCCGCATTCCCTTCGAAACCAACGCCGAGATTGAAACAAAGCTCAAGGCTGTGACATGTGAGTTCCTCGGAGAGAAGGTAGCTGGTAGCTTGCAAAGAAAAAAAAAAAAAAAAAAAAAAGGTTTACGCTTGATGCAAGATAGTTCGGCAAAGCTTTTTGTTTGATAATATGTTTTCGTCTTAAGAACACCCTCCAGCCAGCACCTACCCCAAGCAGACGCAAATCGTGCAGTTTTTTTTTTTTTTTTTTTTTTTTTCCTTGCATCTTATTTTCCCGACCCTAGTAGAGTCATGTCTGGCACGCCGTCGTAGCTCATGGCAGGACTAGTTGCAATACATGCGTATTGGTAACGACGGTCACAGATATACTCGGTCGGAGAAGCAGGCGCCTGGTTGGGGATATGGGGCAATTAGCCAGTGCGTCGGCCTGCAGCTAAAACGTAGGTTGGTTGACTAGCCTGTTGTGGTTTTTTTTGCTGTCGAGAATTGAACCCCCAACCTTTAAAGTGGATTACAAGTTTTTCCTTGCCTTTATTAACTTTCTTTTTCCTTGCTGGTGGAGGCAACGTCCAAGTCTAGTACTATGAATAAAGGTGGTTATTGACCCGAAAGGAATAAAAAGAAGCCAAACCCAGCCTATCTTTCTGGTTCCTGGATTCCCAGCGGTGGTTGTGGTGGTCTGATCTTTTATCCTGCTCGAATTAAATTTTTTTTATATATTTTGTTTCTATTACTACTACTACTTAAGTACTTAGTTCTATAAGTAAAATTCCGCCCTGCCCTGTTCTGCCCGGCTTGCCTTTTCCCTTCCTTGTCTGCAATGCATTCTACGATCCAGAAATACCAAATTTAAATCTTATAATATTCCGAGATATCGGAAGCAGTCTGTGCCTGAAAAGAATTACCATCCGTTCATGTTTAAATATAGCATTTTTATAAGATAATCTCTTTCCCAGCAATTTCGCACTGGCCAGCAAGCACCCTACATCTTGTCTTGCCTTTGCCGAAAGCGGACCCAACTTTCTTTCGTCTCGTTTCGACGGTTGACCGACACCTGCTCTGCAGAAACCCCCTCGGCTTCGACCTCGTGCCTCTCCTCATGCTCATGCTCACGCTCACACTCACCACCATTCTGCAGAGCTAACAAATACCAACCGGTTCTTATTTGTTGTTTCCCCTCCCAAACGTGCTGATAATTGCTACTGTTGTTCAGAATTTTAAAAAAAAAAAAAAA
>LDUD01000037.1:213377-225775 GCA_012184295.1 Dactylella cylindrospora
TTTTTTTTGCCTCCAAATTCTTAAGGTTTCGCCGTCCACAAGCTCCTTGCGCCTGTCAAACCACATTCTTATTTTATTTTATTTTATTTTTCTTCTCTTGAGAAAACCGGGGGGTCACGATATAGTATCAAGATAGCAATCATTTAACGGACCGCTGCAAGCCAGTTGACTTTTTTTTTTTCCTCCTCCCTCCTTGGCCTGCTGATTCGCTGCATCCAAAAGCGCCACTCCTACTTGTTAGTGGTTGCGACCCATCGAATACCTTCTCCCTCTCACATTCTTTTTCTCTTTTTCTTAGTTAACAAAAAGGTACCCCATCTTTTCGCAGACAGGACTGGATAGACAGACGGATAACCGCAGGCACGCATTACGGCGATACCCCTCAAGCAAGCTAATTCTTATTATTTGTTGTGCTCTTTCGCTGTTGACATATCTTTCGCCTGTCATTCGCATTTTATTTTTGCAATCGTTTTCATGATACCAGCCAGCGTATAGATTCCTTTTTTAAATAAACCCCTCCCGTCCCTCTCCGCTTTCACAGGCCATGGCGACATCTACAACTCGTCCTTCACCTCCGGATCAATTAAGATCAGGTCTGGATATTGACCTGGAACGAGAAAGCCGATTCGCCGGCGCCCTCCTCCCACATCCTCACGACGCTTTCCACCAAGAATCACTCCAACCCTCTACCTTCGAGGACGATACATCCCTCAATAGCAAAAAGGACCTCAACTCAGTCACAACATCAGGCAGCTTTTCAAAGTCCGACATTGATACATCCCCTGCCTCCACCTCGTCCGACCCAAAATCCGAATCTTCGCAATCTTCAACCCAGGATCAGAGCATTCGAAGCCTGCCCAGCAGCCCGTACTCGATGACCGACTCTTTCGCTTCAACTTCTACCATATCGTCGCCTACGGCGGCATCCTTATATTCATCTATTCGGGTAGGTGCATCCCGTCCTTCATTTCTTCCCGCTTGGTTTCACGCAACGCAATATTAGGATAACCGCAGGTTCCCACTAACATGTGGCCAATAGCTCACGCCATACTCAACATCATCATTTCTACGCCCCGGGTCACGATTTGAAGGAACTCAGCAGTCGGACAAGCAAACCTATACGGTCAATGTGGAAATAAAACATGTAGACATGAGAGAATCATTCTTATGTGGATACTTGTGTATTCAAGGTAGGAACGCAATTTCGATATCCAAAGCTAGCATTTGCCTCAATCGTACGATTTCTCTAGCTAATATTTTGGTGCTCGCACAGGTCTTACACAGGATAACCCGACTCTGACTACATACTTTGAGGGCGAAATGATTGGAAACAAATACGCATTCCGAACCAAAAACAAAGCTTGGGGCGCAAACGAGAAGATCGATCTCCAACACTGGGGCCGCTTCCCCGCTTACAAACCGCCGAAGGGACTGAAAGGAAAAGAAAAGGATAAGGAGAAAGAGAAGGACTACCACTCGACTGAGCTCGGGGAGAAAGAATACATCTTCATGAGATGGAAAGAGTACTTCCTGGTGCCAAATCACCGAGTAAAGGAACTGACCGGTGCAAGCTTTGACGGTTTCTATTACATCTGCTTCAGCCAAAAGTCCGGAAAGGTCTCAGGAATCTATTTCCATTCAAATAGCGAGAAGTGGCAGCAACTGGAGCTGAACCATATTCCCGACAATGGCATCTATGGATCCATCGAGTTCAGATGAGAGTCGAACCGCCACCAATGCAACCGACCAGCTCTCAGGGCGGCTAAATACTCATTCATTCGCATGGCCCATCGCATTCCCCTTACATACCCACGGTTCGTCCTTAAGCGTCTTCTGAGTAATCATGATGTATTTTTGGGCGGAGGTTGGGAAACTGAGATGGTCCAAAATTGGGCTTCCTTTTTTTTTAGTTTAGTCAAATTTTGTCGCAGAACCCCTCTTCGGTATATGCATACTGATTTGGATTACGAAAAATCACTCATCGGTTTTTGTGGAAGCTTACTAACCTTCTAAACCACAGCTTTATGATCTAGCCTCTGCTACGGCTCGTCTTCTTTTCTTGTAACATACGCATTTCACTCTGCTACAGTTGTTGGTGAAAGCTTTTCGATACCGTGATTCAGATAAAGATTTCTGGTTTTACTTTGCTTTGCTTATTACTCCCTTCTAGCATAACCCATCTCTGTTGTTTAGCGGCTGTTTCTACTGTCCTTTCTATCTAGTTTAAGATATACCGGTAGCATCTTGTTAAAGCTACTGTTTTACATGACTTTTTTCTTTCTTTGTTGCCATATTTATATACATTTTATGAAGCTAGCTATAGCTATGGTTTTTGGCTATGTGTATTTATCATAATGAAGCCATGCCCTAACTTGACGTATAGAGGAAAAAGTACTATGACGCTCAGAACACTGGCACTGTCATTATGACCAGGAAGATTTTGTAGGGTCCACTGTAACCTGTCTGCAAGTGTCACGTCGGGTTTTGCTATTGCGCTATCTGCATGCACCATGTATGCGGTGTGCTCTGTTGCTAGGGTTGGTTAAGTGTGCGGCGAGTTTTTGGATCGACTCTCGGACAAACTCAACCTTGCAAGAGCCAACAACCGTCATTCTTAAAAAAAATAAAAAAATATTGATCTCTAATCTTCAACCTTTGGCCTACCATCATCTCACACCCTGAAGCACGATCACTTCTGATTGATGCTCGGGAGAAAAATGTCAGCATCTCCAGCTCCTAATCCTACAAAACGTCAGAAACGTATCAATTACCGGAATTCAGATCACCAGGATGCACTACCGCAGAAGAAATATTACCGCCAGCGGGCGCATGCAAATCCATTTTCTGACCACAGGCTGAGCTAGTGAGAATCCTTAGTATTGCATCCCCTAGTCTTATTCTCGCAATCATATAAAAAGGAATATCAAATTGACATGTTTTCTCTTCGGTTTACATAGCCCGATATCACCAGCTGACATGGACTGGAGTGATTACTTTCCCGCATACTTCTCGAAGAAACGAAAGTTCAACGAAACCGATGAGACGTCCGAGGACCCACCTGCGTCGCAGGCTAACCCTCCCAATAACATCCCCATCGACACCAAGAAGATCGAAATCGCGGATATAGGCTGCGGTTTCGGCGGTTTGCTAATCTCGCTCGCGCCTACGTTTCCTGAAACTTTGATACTTGGTATGGAGATTCGAACGCAAGTGACGGCGTACGTTCAGGATCGCATCAATGCTTTAAGAACGCAGAGTCTCGCGAATAAGGATGGGAAGGGGGATGTTCCTGGGGGATATCAGAATATTGGGATAATTAGAGGGAATGCTATGAAGTTTCTGCCGAATTTTTTCGAGAAACATCAGTTGAGCAAGATGTTCTTTTGCTTTCCGGATCCACACTTTAAGGCGAGGAAGCACAAAGCACGGATTATATCGTATGTTTTATCTTCCAGCCGTTATATTACCCCGTAGGGTTTGGAGCGGCAGTCTACTAATACGGGATATTTCCTTCGGCAGACCGACATTGCTAGCAGAATATGCCTATATATTGAGACCTGGGGGGATAGTATATACAATCACAGATGTGGAGGATTTGCATTTATGGATGGCAAAACATTTAGACGAGCATCCAATGTTTGAGAGGTTATCAGAAGAGGAGCAAGAAAACGATGTTTGTGTAAAAATTATGAGGACAGACACCGAGGAGGGGAAGAAGGTTGAGCGGAATAAGGGAAGCAAATGGGTAGCATGCTTTAGGCGCCTTGAGGACCCGGTATGATCATAGCACTCCAGAATTAAGTTCAAGCATCAAAACTCTGGTAGCAGTCTATAGTAATTAGCAAAGCTAGAAATGGGACAACGACAAGCTAACACATGTAGCATGCCCGCCGAGGTCGGAATAGATTATCTTATGGGGCACCAAAATATTTTGCTTGTGAGGCATGATATGTATTAAGATCGGGTAGAGGAAGATGTCGTCGCGTGACCGCTAGGCAGTTGACCAAACTCCACATGTGCCCTGATAAGACACAATAACATGAGCAAGCCTGCCACCCTTTTAGCAGGCAGGGCCGGGAGCAGCTTAGCTTTAGCGAGAACGCCAACCAAGTTGCAATGACTTGTCGCTGTTCGGATGAGACACACATGGCGTGCTTGGATTACGTCGAGCCAGCAGGAAAATGTAAGAAACTAGTAGCTAGTATTGTACAGGTAGGGAGCCATAGATAGAGATACTAGCTGCCTGCGGTGCGCAGCATATTAGCGATCCACCCTATCTGCAACGTTTTATTTTTCCTCTTGCTGCAGCCCTGCTTATATCGACGTAATACGTTTTGACTCCAACAGTGTCGCACAATAGCTGGGGAAGACAAACAAGGAAAACACATTCCTGACCTTCCAAAACCTCTTCGCAAAAAGATTCGAACAAAACCTCATTTCAACAATGAAAACCGTCGCATTCCCGCCACAACGATTATGGTAAAGCTACTATGACGCTAGGGAATCGCCGCAAAGGAACACGCTTGAAACCTCCCGGAGATGTCGACTGCGGGCAGCATACCTGATCCTCCTCCTCCCTACTCCCCACCCCGTCCCTCCACGCCCGAAGCCTCGACGAGCGCTGCTCCAGTAGAAGAGCGGCAGAATGAACCGGAAGCGGAAATCGAGCCCCTCCGGAGGCTGGAGCTGCCAGACCAGATTCCCTTCCCGCTCAAGGTTGGAGCTGGGATTGTCCTCTTCCTCTCGATAGCTTCGCGGGTTATCCCCAATTTCCGCACCATATTCTTCACAGCGATATGGACTTCGATAATTACGTTTATACTAGTGGTTCTTTTGGTAGTTTTCACCACGGTGAAAAGGCGGCCGAACGAAGCTGCAAGCCAGCCTCTCAAGAATATAAAACCCCTAGCATTCACCAGACCCGCGAAATTCCAGGCTGCTCTTGATGCCATTAAGAAGGATGAATCGTTCGTTCGAGCGGCGCTATATCCGCCCAGCCCCAAGATCTCCGATGCGCTAGACGAAGTTATAGGACTTATCATAGGAAGTTTTGTGAACGAATGGTACCAGCGGATCACACCGGACCCGGCGTTTAGCAACCAAGTCGAGAAGACAATACGGCACGCACTTTACACACTATGGATCCGAGCAGAGAAACTGGATATCGTGGAGATGCTAGTGGGGAAGGTTGTTCCATTGCTCACAACGCATTTGTCAGAGTTTGCGGCCGCTGAGAGGGCGGTTAGGGGGAAACACTTGAATAAACAGCTTACAGAGTCGGAGGAGTTGGATATAGCCGTTGCGTCAAAATATAAAGATGGGAGATTGCACTCCGCTGTTCAGGTGGGGTATGCAGATTCTAAGACAGTGCAACAGGACTATTTGAGAAAAGCGGTAGAGAGAGTCCTACCGTTTATTCTGCCGGAGAAAGAGATAAAGAGTAGGGTCATTAGCACTCTTGTGAGGGAGATTGTTTCTTGCAGCGTATTACTGCCAGTAATATTGATGATGTCGGACCCAGACTTTTGGAATAGGAGCGTGGAGACATTGGCAAGGAGTACGCTCCAAGAGCGGAAAACAGTTCGAAAGTTACGGGCAGCTTTGGAACAGCACACATCGCCCAAGGTCAAACTCCACAAACGCTTGACGCCCAAGGCAGACGAGAGGACCTTCGAACGGTTTATTCGATCTATCAGGAACTGCAACAGCTTGCCAGATGCGAAACGTATGAGAAATGAAATTGTCATCCAGCTCCGTAAAGATGCGGATTTTCAGGACAACGTTTATCTCAAGCGTCTGGAGACGGCGAAGAAACTTTTAGACCAGAAAGTTGCGCATCTGTCATCAGGTCCGAAAAGCCCTGCTTTGCCAGCTCTAACTCGATCGAGTTCTCCACGGAACGGAATTGCTGCAGCGGAGCAGGATACTTTACTTCAGATTCTTAAGAGTCCGTCGGGAATAACCTATTTCATGGAGTATATGGATAGGCAGAATCGCATAAAGTTGGTACAGTTCTGGATGGTGGTTGATGGTCTCCGAAACCCTCTCGAAGATGACCCAGCAGAAGATGACGAGGTTCCCTCAGGCCTTACTTGGTCGAGTTCTGATAGGAATGATATCGGGCAAATCTATGAGGCATACATATCAATACCAGAACTTCAGATTCCGGACAAATCTCGACAAGTAGTCAGAAAGTTCTTGAAGTATGGAAAGAATGCAACCAACCTTCATTACTACACTGCCAGAGGTGCTATCCTCAGGGCTCAAACAGCTGTCTATGAGGATATGCAAGAGAACGACCTACCTGGATTTAAAAATTCGGATCTGTTCCACAATTATGCATCCTCGCGAGAAGTTCGAACACAAAGTCTGGACTCCCCAATAATAAGCCCTCAATCTTCAAACCAGCTAGCGGTTCCTGAGGCATTCCCGGATAGCCGAAGAGGTTCCGCGCCTTTACAATACAAACCCCCCACCGCAGACAAATCAGATTTGTTCTCGTCAAGACACTCCCACGACGAAAAACGAACGAAGTTGTTTGATGATGATTGGGGAACAAACGAGCTATCGCAATCTCGTGGCAGCCTAAAAGAGGAATTGTTCTCGGATGGCTCTGTTCAGGAGGATCCTGTTTCGCCGTCTAATGGGGTTGTCGAGGCCATGGAAGCTGCACTTGTCAACATTATGGAAGAAAGGCCGAGTGTGGACGAGGGTAGAAGAGGGTCGACCAATAGACTTTTCGACGATATTCCTGGCACTGCGACTCCAGATAGCGGACGGTCCTCAGGTGAAATATCTAGACCTGCGTCCACACAGCCAATGTACCCAAAGAGGACATCCTCTAAGAAACCGGCTAGTCTTGCGACTTTGGGACTTGTGAATGATTTCGCTTCAAAGTCGGTCTTTGCAGGCGAAGAGATATGGGCGGAAGAGAATGCTAAAGCCTTAGAAGATCAAGGCTTTGAATCTGATCCAACATCCGATTACGAGGACGCAGTGGTTCATGAAGCTGCCCCTGGTGATCTGGGGCTTGCTGAAGCTATATCTGAGCTTACGACGTCGATCAACCAACTTTATACTCAAGATGCAGTAGTATCGTCGATGTTGAAGAAGGCGGAGCTGACAAACAATACTGCTGAGTTGAGAATTCTCAATAAGAGCAAAGCCAGTTTACAACGCGAGATTCGGCGCAAAGAACTTCAGAGGCAGCAATATATCATCCAAGAGAGTGATAACAGTTTATACGGCCGTGCGAGTATTAGCATCAAACAACCAATTGTGGGAAATGAGCAAGGCAAGGAATACGCAATCTATATCATCGAAGTGTACAGAAAGGCTGGTGACCAGTTTCCAGCTGCTGAGTGGGGCGTTGCAAGGCGTTACAGCGAGTTCTTCCAACTTCACCAGGATCTAAGAGGAAAGTACACCTCCGTTAAGCACCTTGAATTTCCTCGGAAACATGTGGTTATGAAACTGCAGAGAGACTTTTTAGATAAGAGAAGAGCGGCTTTAGAGACGTATCTTAAGAGTCTCCTCCTCATACCAGACGTTTGTAAGAGTAGGGAATTCCGAGCTTTCCTGTCGCAACAGAGTTTACCTCCAATTCCAGATGCTAATAGCACAGAGAATAATGGAGAAGCGGATTTTATATCCAAATTGTACAACTCAATAGCAGATGGAATGGGAGATGTTATTGGCACTGTGCCAATGTTGGAGCACTTATCGGCAGCTGCTTCAAGTTTGGCTGGGTTCCAGCACCCGAATGGCCTCCAGCTTACTGAAGATGAAGCAAACATGAAAGCGAGAACGGCTGAGGGCGGCGAAATGAGTGTTGCGGAAGCTGAAGCTGAACTTATTGCGTACGAAGATAAAGAAGGCGTTCCATTTGTCAAGCCTATTTGCGACCTGTTTTTGGAGGTATTCGATTTGAATAAGGGAAGCAGTTGGTTGAAAGGCAGGGCTGTGGTCGTGGTCCTACACCAGCTACTTGGAGGGACTATTGAAAGGTATGTTCTTTTGATAATCGCATTCAATGCCACTTACTAAACCTCCAATAGGAAAGTTCGAGAGCAGGCGAGGATTTCGACGAATGAAGAGAATATCCAGAAATATATACATATGCTCAGGGACAATCTTTGGGCGGATAAGAAGTTTATATTTGCTCGACCACCCAGAACAGGTAAAGATAAGTCGAGAAGTAGAACCGAAGCGAGCTTGATGCTCGCTACCCTCATACCAGGTATGGCCACGTTCCCTGTCCTTATTTGAATATCCTTATACTAATTCTGGGAATAGATCTTGCTGCCAACGTGGTAGGCAGATCAAGCGCTGCTAATGCCAGCCGCCGGCTGTTTGCTGTTTTCAATAACGAGAGACTTAATTGTCACATGGCGTTTATGATACTGGATACTATAGTTGATGCATTATTCCCAGAGTTGAGACAGTAGTTTTGGGGAGTTTCTTTGTACATTCATTTTCCATACCGCTGTCGGTCCTTTTTTTACTTTTTGTCGCTGCATCTGTACTACTTATTCATTTCCGTTTAGAGCGTTTCCGTTGCTTTTGCTTTTAAATATGCTCCTGTTGTAATCTTGTAGACTGGTTCGCCTTGCTTGCTTGCTGACCCATACACTTTCCTGATACCCGATGTATCCCCATAATGCATAATATAGCTGTCGGCCTTGATAATGATATAATTTTATTTCAATTCTAACTCACGTAATCAAGTCAGGGTACTTCGGCCATCGAAAACATACTATTGTTGGAGCTTTCCCATTTGCTAGAGCTGCATCTGCCGCACAACTCACTCACAAATATAATATCCAACGACAGTCAACAAACACAAAATCTTTCAAGCTTCCCAACCCTCAACTCATTCTTACCCCACAACCGTGTATCGTTCCTAACCTAAAATGTCTGTCGAAACACAGCTTATGAGGGCCATTCCAGGCCTCGACAGTGTTCTAACCGAATACTGCGTCGGTTTTCTCAAATATGCAATCAATTCCGAAATGTCCGATGCAGACGAGGAGCTGCAGCAGGCAATCTCATCCGTCACCGCCATTCTCCAATCCGCTTCGGTGGACGCTGAACCGGAGTCTATCACCACACTTGTTGACTCGATGGTTAAGCAACTTACACCTGCTGAAGGCCTTACTAGGCGCGCAGCTGCCGGAACAAGTCGGAAACTGGAACAGACAATAAACATGTCCTCCAGAAGCGGCGTATCCGGCACCATGAATCTTGTCGCCTCGATTGATCTCGAAGCAACCTCGTCTAGGAAAGTGGAGAGCAGGGTGGATAAGAAAAAGTTGGAGAAAGCGGAGAAGAAGATTAAAGCCAAGCAGGATAAGAAGCTTCACAAGAACGTGGAGTACGAAGCTTCGAAACTTATTTCGATGCAGGATGATACGAAGAGCTATGAAGAGTTTTACATGCAGGTTAATCCGTTACAGCTTGGAAGTTCGTCGGCGGGTAAGAGTAAGGATATTAAGGTGGAAAATGTGGATGTTCAGATTGGAGGCAAGAGGATATTGACGGATACTACCCTGACGTTGGCGTATGGAAGAAGATATGGTCTGGTTGGTCAGAACGGTATTGGTAAATCAACGCTGCTGAGGGCGCTGAGTAGGAGAGAGCTGAATGTCCCGGTACATATTTCAATTCTTCACGTCGAGCAGGAAATCACTGGTGATGATACACCGGCTCTGCAAGCTGTATTGGATGCAGACGTATGGAGAAAACACCTACTAGCGGAACAGGAGAGGATAAACAGTCTTCTTACGGAGTTGGAGAATACGCCTTTAGCACAGCAGAATAGACCAGATATGCAGAGCAAAGAGGAATTGGGGAGTCTGCTATCAGATGTGCATGATAAATTAGCAGAGATGGAATCGGATAAGGCTGAATCGAGAGCAGCAAGTATATTATTCGGTCTTGGTTTTTCGGCGGAGAAGCAGCAGTTTGCGACCAAGACCTTTTCAGGTGGTTGGAGAATGAGATTGGCGTTGGCGAGAGCCCTGTTCTGTAAACCAGACTTGCTTCTTCTTGATGGTATGTTACCTACTAATGTTTTATTTTGCAAGTATAGAGACTAACGGGTGATGTGTAGAACCGTCTAACATGTTGGACGTTCCGTCTATTGTCTTTTTGTCTGAATATTTGCAGGGCTATCCAAGCACAGTGCTTGTCGTATCCCACGACAGGGCATTCTTAAATGAGGTTGCTACGGATATCATTCACCAGCATTCAGAAAGATTGGACTACTATAAAGGTGGTAATTTCGATGCATTCTATGCAACTAAGGAAGAGAGAAGAAAAACAGCGATCAGAGAATACGAAAACCAAATGGCTTACAGGAAGCATCTACAAACATTTATCGACAAGTTTCGATACAATGCTGCCAAATCCTCGGAAGCACAGTCGAGAATCAAGAAATTGGAGAAGCTACCGGTTTTGGAGCCACCGGAAGCAGAGTACTCTGTTCACTTCGCTTTCCCGTCTGTGGAGAAACTCTCCCCACCAATCATGCAGATGAGCGGGGTTTCATTTGCATACAGGCCTGGATATCCTATCGTCGGCAACGTCGACTTGGACGTTCAATTGGACTCTCGGATTGGTATTGTGGGACCTAATGGCGCTGGTAAAACTACGGTTCTGAAACTGATTACTGGCCAGCTGCAACCGACTAGCGGTCTAATCAATAGACATGGCCGATTACGGGTTGGTTACTTTGCCCAGCACAATCTTGACTACCTAGACCCAAAGTTGAGTCCATTGAGTTTCTGTGCTCGAGAGTTCCCAGGAAAGACGGACGAAGAATATCGTCGCCATCTTGGAAACTTTGGTATCACCGGCACTATTGGTTTGCAACGTATGGAATTACTCTCTGGAGGTCAGAAATCACGTGTAGCATTCGCATGTCTAGGTCTGAGAAATCCACACGTCCTTGTTCTTGACGAACCTACCAATCACTTGGACGTGGAGGCTATGGATGCTCTGTCAGATGCGTTGAAGAATTTTGAGGGAGGCGTGTTAATGGTCAGTCACGATGTTACGATATTGCAGAATGTATGCACTAGTTTGTGGGTTTGCGAGGGAGGGAAGGTAGAACACTTCGAGGGAACAGTGAAGCAGTACAAGAAGAGGATTTTGGATCAGGCGAGGGAGAATGGTGTCGTTCAGCAGCATTAGCGCTGCTTGGGGTCTGGTTACGGGACGGAAACATGATCCGGGGGGAGGCATTCGTGGTGGGGTTGCGGCATCGGTGTAACCATATATTCGTCGGTCTTATGGAAGAAGGGAAGGGGACTTGGACCGTCTATAGACTCCATCAGGCTAGTCTATAGGCGATTTGGGAGCCGTCTCGGCGTGCATGTGTTGGATACGTTGTGCATCCCAGCCTCAGTCCGTACGAAGCTTCCTTTGGTGCTTAAGCGCTTGGGACTTCGGTTTGACATTTCATTCGTCCATACCAACCAATTCGATTGCTCAACGGCCTCAGAGTGGGTCTAGTCAAGGCATTTCCAGAGGAGATCTTCTGGGTAGCAAAAATATCAATGCTGGCTTTTCTCATAGGTATTACCATGTAGCTATATATTCGATATTCACCAAGCTTCGCCATTGCACTTTTATTTTCAAAGGTGGGTAATTGGACAATTAAGCCTCAAACCGAAGAATTCTTGTGTTCCCCTCCCCAGGTTTGACATTTTCGGCTCGAACCATATCTGCGCTCTGTTTTTGTCCGTATCTGGATAACCATCCTGTCTGGTCTCCTGTCCTATCTTCCGCCTGTCTGTCTGTCCGGGGTGGTGGCCGCTTGGAACCTTAATTTAATTTCCCTTTTCTCTGGGCTGCTGCAGTTTATCCACAGCTCCCACTAACATCCAGCCTAGTCAAGCCAGCCAGCCAGCCCCGTCCTCATTCCCATCCAGCCCAGTCGCGTTATTGGATCACAGTCAATCACAGAACGGCTTCTGCTCACTTTTCGAAAAGGAAAAGGTTGCGAACCGTGAAAAAAAAAAAGGGTCCTTTTAATTCTTGGACCCGAAACATTATTACTGCCTGTATTGACCCCCCGAACCGGGTACCAAGCACGAACAAACAATTCAACAGTCTTTCTCCCCTTTGAGGTTGAATTGGACTTGGTTTTCCTTAGTCATCGAATTATCCCCATCCTGGTTAAGCCATCTCTTTCTCTCTCTTCATTTCTGATCCATCTCAGATCGAGGGAAATCTACGGTTGAGACAGGGAGCAGGCTAGAAGGCTCAATCGTTCGATACTCAGGTAAGAAAAACAAACAGGTTTAGATACGATCTTACACCACTTTGAGATCGAATCGAGAGCGGTGCCGGTGGAGGCTGCAGGCAAACCTGGTCGCCTCTTTTTTTTTTTTTTT
>LDUD01000037.1:225800-241406 GCA_012184295.1 Dactylella cylindrospora
GTCTCGCATAGCCTGTGTTCGTTCCTCTTCCTCTTTCCTCTTTCTTACTTTTGTTTCTCTTGCTATTTGACTTCCTCCTCTTTTTTCTTTCTCACTCTTCATTCTGTCTGTTCAAGTTTCGCTCACGATACATACAAATTTCTAGTCGCCTGCCAGCTCATCAGCCTCATCCTTTTTTCTGCCAATCCGACTGCCGCTAATCCAACCACGAATATCTGTCTCCATCACTTGCTTTCGAGACTTTTAGACGCATTAAAATCGCTTGCCGTATTATATATTGAAAAGAAAAAAAAAAAAGAGCCGCTGTGCCACATGCTGCCACAGTGATCGTGTTCCCTCTGCTGAATCCCCGAGTAGTCCAGCTCTCCTTCCTCTCTCTGTCCAATTTAATTTGGGGAGAACAACAACACTTCTTTTGAACACCAAAAACAGGCCCAGCCACGCTTCCCGCAAACTTGCGCAAATCACGTTGTCTTCTCGCAGTCGTCGCCGTCGCAGCAAAAAGTCGCAGAAAAGGATACCTGCAGCTGATATACCCAAAGGATTAATCGCCTGCCCTTCTTTCCCTCATCGCTTGCTGTGGTAGCTTTTTCCAGTAGTACCAGCAGCACCTTACCACTCCCCTCCGACCTGTCTCGCCTGCACGTTTGGATGTCTTAATTCTTCCTCCACCCCCCTTCTCCCCATAAAAGTTATTCGTGTTGGAGCCAACTACGGATTCACGACCTTCGTCTCCTTTGCCCGATTCTTCTCCTCCAAATTTCGAACATAATCCCGACTATCTTTATAGACCATCATCCGCCTTGAGTTCCACATCTTCCAACCCAACTCTTCCGTTTTACTCTCCTTTCGTCGATTCCCCTCCCTCGTCAGGTCCAGCAGTCCGGGGATTAGGAGAAATTATCCACCAAGAACACGATCCTTCTGAGCAGAAGAACGAGGACCCACTCCAGCAAGCGTTAGTTCCGGCTTCGTTCGAAGCGGTTGCGGATAGCAAGGGAAAAGAGACTACAGGCTCGTCCTCAAAGTCTCAACAAGCCGGTTCTTCCTCAAAGGACGATAGGGAACCGCCACCTCCGTATACCGAATCTTCTAGTCCGCTCAAGTCATTCACTTTCTGTATGGCTGCTGCATCGTCAGTTATAACGCAGGTCTCGCAGACCGGGCCTCCGGTTGCGAACCTTGCGGGTACGTGTGACAATATGATATGCCGTAGATATTTAGGACATGTCGCTGATAATATGTTTGATTGGTAATATAGATGCACCAGGCGATGAGAATCTCACCTTGGATCTTCGGTATGTTATAGCTCTTCCTGGAGGCTACACATGAGCTCCAATTTTCCTAGGATAATGATAGCTAATATATTTTATAGAGGAACCCAATTCGTCATCTCGAGGGACGAGCTGCTGACACTGCCGGAATTCGTTCTGCTTTCTCTATTCCCTAATGGCCTCTTCCCAGACGGCCAGTATCGCGACGACGACGTCTACTCAGTGGATGTAAGTTGTCATTATCTCAAGATACTCTATTTACGACTTTATTAACACTTAGAAATAGTTCGACCCTGCATGCCTCCAGTATATGCTAGAATTCTTCCGTAAAGTTGGTTCAACAATACCGCAGACCCATGAGGATGAGGAAACCGATCACGAAGTGTCCCCGCCCAACAGCCCGTCGAATCTACTTCAGGATCGCGCCGGTATAATAGTGTTACGGGAGGATCTCGACTTTTACGTGATACCACCAAGTCCAGAAATATCTCAAGGCAGCATGCTGGAGGTTAAGAGGGAATGCGCTCAGGTGCTGCTTTCTTATAATGGTATATTCTCCGGTCTTAGGAGGACCGATGAGTCTGGAACTACGGAACAGCACCTTATCGAGATGTTGACTGCGGGGTATGTTTTACTAGGACTGAGGCTATAGTGAATTATCGATTCTAACGTTGGCATAGTGGTTTTAACGCCGATGACACGTGGGGACACCGAGCTAGGGAACCCAACAAGGCCGTTATCTGCTCGCTCGCTCTCGCGAGATTACGTACAGACATGCGTGCAGGCGAAAGCAACCAGAATACGGTTGGGATGGCCCAGAAGCTTTTGCTCTTCTGGCGGAAACCTGCAGTAAGTTTTGACTTTTGAAACTATCCAGTGCACCAATACAGATCTATTTACTAACCCTATTTACAGAGGAGGTGTTGGTGGGAGGGTATGGAGATTCCAGACGTGCCTGGTGTTGATGGCAAACTCAAGGTCTGGATTAGACGTGTTTGGACTCTGGAAATGGTAACATCATCCTCATCATGGAAGATTTAACTCGAAATCTGCTAACGATCCGATTCTACAGAGTGTTATTGGCCTCCGTTAGAAGCAGCCGCCAACGCTGAAACGAGAATTTCCCAAGTTTCCGATGAAAATTACTGATCTTTGGAACTATTTACGACATAATAAAGTTAAAGCGGCGATGCAAGCGATAAATTAGCTGTTTCTCTTTTCCTTTTTTCCTCTCTTAGCTTTTTTTCTCGTCTGATGTTAAGTCACAGTTGACAAGAATTAAAAACAGATGAACCTATCACCTCTGTTGGTTTACCATGAAGAGCCCTGAAAGCACAATACCAGGGATCTTGCCCCATGTTTGGGAGCATATCTAGCAATTTCCTTTTTTTTTTCTACCGTGTCTCTAACCGACCTTTCTTTTACGCGGTTGTTGGTATTACTAGCATACTTACATTATCTCATCTGATACACATGTTACCCTTTCTATTCCTTTACAAGCCCCCCACTTTCCTACTACAGATTTTTGGTAATAATCCCACCTTTCGAGTTTTCGTTTCCTTTTTTTGTTCTTTACAATCAAAAAAATCAGTGTACTTATAACTTTATAACTTACCAAACGCCCGTCAATAGCATGTGGAAATTCTAGCGAGATTTTTTTTTTTGAGTTTGGATCATGGTGTCTTTGTCCACAAACCAGAGAGCTTGAATAATATAAACCTAGAGAGTTACGACGAGAGGGTGGAATCTGGAGATTATGGACGTATGGAATCGAATGGTGAATATCTCATGCTCGGGTGCTTGATATCATGATGATGATGGTACATGAAGTTTAAAAATATAATTACAATGCAAATTCTAGTATATACAAGATGCTCTGCCAATATAGAGCAATGCTGATATGCATATGTGCTTATACATCCGCTAGTTTAGAGCAACCTTCAAGGGGTTATGGGAAAGACATACACCAGCTCTGTAGAATGAACTAGGGTATATAAATTAACGGCCTGCTCCTGAGGTGCCAACTATACCTCAAAATCCATCCGAATACGTCTGCTGGCCCCAAGACTTCACCTTAGCTTTCTCCCTCTCCTTTACCCTCCCTAGCCCCATTGTAGGTTTCACATCGTCATCCAAATCTAGATCGTCCAAATCCCAATCCAATCCTCCCTTTCCCTCGGAGCCGCCTTGCATGTCCTCCAAGTTAATTGCTCCATACATTTTCTCCATCTCTTCGTCCACTACAGTATCCTCAGCCTCCTCCACTTTGCCCCCTTCGCTAACTTCACCAACTTCCCCAGGAACCAAAAAGCCAGGTTTCTTCCTGCCTTGTTTCCTCTTCAACCTCCCTATATCATAAGTCTCCCCATCAATATCGAGTAGATATTCCCCATCAGGACCGGTCATCGCTTTCCCAGCCTCCCCCCTCAAGTCCCTTATCGCCTGCTTAAACCTCGTCGCTGATTGTCCATTGATGCTCAGCCCATACCCCAACTCCGTATACTTCTTCAACAGCAACCTCCTCCTCCAATCGTAATATCTAAACAAATTCGCCGGACGCATCATATCCTCCATATACTGATTCCTAACCTTGCACTTCCTCACCGCTTCAAGTCCCCTTTCGCAATCGCGAAGGATATCCGTAAACGGCGCCGTATTGCAAGCAGCGCCAGGAAGTAGCGATACCGTTCCCTTCACATCCTGCTGTCTAACCTGCGTCGTCGGGTCCCAGCCCTTCTGCAAGTGTCCCACGAACCGGCCGGTGTTGGGATCATACCCCTTCTCCTGCATGATTTGCGTCCACGCCGCTCGAACTTTTCCTCGAATGCTCCTTCTAACCACCGCCTCCCGTCCCGTGAACAGTTTCGAAGAGGTGTGCAGGTGGAAAAAATACCCAATGTCGTAGGTCTCTTCATGGTTTATCAGCGCGGGACGAAGGAGGGGATGGAAAGGGTTCATGAGGACGGAGAAGGCGCGGAGGAGGAGGATGGCGGAACAGTATTGGACGCTGAGGAGGGGGGATTGGAAGATTGTGACGCTGGAGCGGGCGATGGCGGTGGGGTTTAGGTGCTGGACGTGGCGGTTGTTGGGGGAGGCGAAGTTGAAGCGTTTGGGTTTGGAGGAGAAGTCTGGGCCATTGTCGTTGTTGTATCTTTGGTGGTTTTGGTGGCGGTTGTATTGCTGCTGCTGCTGGTGTCCATTTTTCCGGAATGAGGTGGTGGTTGAGGATGCGCGGATCGATGTTCGCAGGAGTGAGGTTTGTGAGGTTGGACGTTTGATGATTATGGTGGGTATTGAGGAGGTTTTCATTGCGGTTGTATACGCTTTAACCGCTCCAAACGAGTTGAAGACTGTGGCTGAAGGAGGCAGCTTGGGGATATGACTGCGACCAAAGAGATATGTTGCAGTATCTGCTCAAGCATTCTCGCATTATTCGCAATGGAGTGGGAGCAGGGTGCTGCCGAGTCTGTGCATATTTTTCGGTCGAGTTGGTTTGTGTTGGAGTTGACGTCTGAAGATACTTTTCAAGGTCATCTCTCATTTTCACTCTTCGCATTTGCACTCAAAATTTAGAGAACTCTTTTTGACAGCAATGTAAATGTACCGACAACCTCAAATTTGTAGGCTCTTTCGGTTTCTGTATATTCCTTTAAATATTTATCTGTCGATGCTATATATAAAATTCCTCCTTGCGGAAAAAAAATGCCTTGAGAGGCGCGCGAACCCTTTGCAAAAGAACAGAAAGTCCAACCAGTAAAAAGTCCACATGCAGAAGTGCCCTAAAGAAAACCAAGGAGCAAAAGTCGAAATAGAGCAATGGAAAAAAGAACGAGTAAGAAAAATTATATATGTACAATGATGCGCGACTTGAAGCATGAAATAGAAAAGACAAAAAGCTTCGCGCTCTTAGAAAGGGTGTATCAAAGTATATTACAATTTAAGGTAAAAAGAAGAAAAGAGGTGTAGGAAATAGCCCACTATACCAACCCCATGAACCATGCTATGTGACAACGAAGGAAATTAGGTCAATGGAAGCATGCAAATATATATAAGAAACGAAAGATTCGGGGGGAAGATAACGGTGCCGTCAATGGTCACCGAGCACTCGCGATCTGGGCAAAAAGTGAAAGAATGAAGAGTAAAACGAAAACGATAAAGAGTCCTATCGCCGAACCAATGCACCGGATATAACGAGCAAAGCAAAACAATCAAGAGAACCAAGTACTCCCTGAAGAGAAAGAGAATGAGGAAAATGTCGACTTCGATAGAAGGGGGGGAAAAGCCGAGGACATGCCTGTTGCAAACCGCGATGCTGATGCAAATGATGATAGAAAATATCTAAAGCAGGTAAAACTTTTGTAAAGGTATGTAAAGAGCTCAGATGCGATAGAATGCCAAAGATAAAGGAACCATGTATGTAGTGAGCTCAAAGCAAGGCAGTGAATTTCAACAGGGTAAGGAAAATAGAGGCACCGAGAGCCTGGCTTCGAAATCTCTAAGAGTGTTGCCTAGACGAAAGTCATTAGAGATGAGCGGCGTCGACGGCTTGTAGTCCCTGACCTCATCCGACCCTTTTGAACGGCCTCAGAGGTAGGTGTTTTCGACTCCGGGGTGCTGCCGGTGGCTGCAGCACTTGGAGTCGGAACTGGTGCTGTAGTTTCGGTAGGTTTTTCGGAAAGCGTTAGTTCCATCAGGGCATCAACGGGAAGACCAGAGAGTTTATTATGCTCTTCTTGCAGGAATGCTGGAAGAATTTCCTGATAATTGCATAATTCTTGCTGAAGTAAAACTTCCTCGTCAGCAGTCTTTGTCTCTTGCTTGGCTGCCTCTGGCTTTGCCTGTGACGGCAATTGCGGTTGCGGCTTTATTTCAGCCGGCGCCTGTAGGGCCTCCTCGAGTTGGCGGATCAAGTCCTTCACGTGAGACACCAGTTCCTGAAGAGAAGTTGTATCGAACTTCAGCCTGTTTTCAGGGCTAGGAGCTTTAGAAGGTTGAAGAGGCGATGGGATCAACCGTTCCTTCGATGGCTTCTCGGGGAGCTCCCGCTTTTGAACGCGGGCGACAATAGACTTCGCATTGTTGACAGCCTTCTTCTCATCCTTGATGAGAGCAGGAGACGATGACTTGCTCGAGATAAACGGCTCCTGCGGGAGTCGCGGGGTTGTATTACGGCTGTGGAAAGGATCGGTTCCGAAGATATCGTCATCTGGGAGAAGCACAGAGGATCGTCTCAACGGTCGCGGGAGGTGAATGTTTTCTTGCGATGTATTGCTTGCCAGATCGAATGCATCAAACAATGGTGTACCGGGGTCAGCAGCAATTGCAGAAATTGGAACGTCATCATCCACAGTTGCCAGTGTAATGATGCCTTCAGCTTCGTCCCATAGTCCGGCGGACAGCCCATTTCTAACACTCTTCTCATTCGCCTTTTCGACCAGTTTCTTCAAAGTCTCTACCTGTTTCGCAAACTCTCGTACGTTCCCTAGATGACCGAGGACAGTAGCCTGAGCATCCTTGATGGATTTTGGAATCACAACATCACCACCAAAGTCGTCGTCAAAGTCGTCATCCCAATTTTCATTGGCTAAATGACAGATGTTAGCATCGGCGTTAAAACTACTCATATGTGGGGGGCACTCACAATCCGCAAACACGCCAGCAACCGGCATACTACGACTTCTAGTGTGAGTACTCGGCGCGCGCTGACGGGGCTTTTGGTTCGACGTTGAGATTTCCCGACTATTTCTGCCACTCTTGGTGAAACTTTCAGACCAATCAGAGCCGCTGATGACACGCTCTCCATCGATAGAAGGAGCTTCCATGGACTTTCGTCCCACATCGAAAGTGTCAAGGTTACTTGAGTTACGAGCATGTGGACGTCTTCGAGGAAAGGTGGAGTTCATAGGACGTTCTTTCGAATTCCTCTTGAAAGCGTTGGCTAGATCGTCGTCCAGTTTATGTAGCACCGACTCAGAACCATCTTGTTCCCTCGCGAGCTTTTCACAGTCAGACTTATTAAAGACTTCCGTAAAGGGACTAACGGGATGCGATCTCGTCTGTGGTCGAGTGTTGGAGGGCGATAATCCAATGAAAGAATCATCGTTCATGGACCAGCTTGACTGTGAAAGAGGGAATCTCTGGACAGGGTCGTCGAGATTGATTGGAGATGACTCGAGTGAGAGAGTTGGGTTTCCTCGAGAAGGCGGCTGCTCATTACCATTGAACAAAGTGTCTAGCTTTGGGGGATGGGTCGGAGAGGCACGAGTCCTCAGAGAATCGAAAACGGTATCCGATAAGAAATCCTGTTCAATGTCGTCACTACCAATTAGAGTGGATGCTCTTTCGGATACGAGGAGGGATGGCCGACGTGCATGAGAAGATTCCTGTTCCTGAGAAGTATGTGGTGGGTCCAGGTCCATTGCGGTCGGCAAGGAAACCTGCTGCTGTTGAGTAGCAATTGGAGTCAATGGTGAGGTTGGTGAGTGGTCATGGGAAATTTCGTTAGGAATCAGGCGAACGGTCGTATTCTGGGCAGAAATCTGGGTATCGGGGTTCGCGGCGGTATGGACAACAGGATGGCCATCCGATGTGCTGGGCGGATCATAATGAGCACTCGGAATTATGGAAAGACGTCTACGTTTTCTTGTTGTTGGTCCCTGGCCAAATTTCATCGACGCGGACAGGAAGCCGGAAACTGACAAGGAACGTCGCGGTCGGCTTCCCACAGAAGTCGCAGGCGAGGCGGACCTGGAACCATCATAAACAGCTTCAATATCTCTGTGGTCTTCATAGTCGACGTCGGGTACCTCCTGAGGGCCATGCGTAATATCAGAGGGTGTGACGAGACTTGGTTTCCATCCTTTAGAAGGAAATATTCTCTTGATCCAGTTGATACCAGGGCTTCTGGGTGGCGACATGTTCCCAGATTTTCCAGTGAACTGGACCCTCTTTGGTTGGAGGTAGAACTGCCATTCGTGGATGTGTTCCGGCTGATAGTTCACGGAGTGTACACTGCTCTGGAACGAAAATGGAAGGCTCGATCCAGAAGGGCTGTATAAGGAGTGTTGACCATAACGCATAAAGCTTGGCCCGTATGTTGCAGGGCGGTCAATGTTTTCTGGTGCAGATGCAGTAACAGTAACCTTTTGCGAATTTGACCTGCCTAGCGACTTGAGTGTGTTTGAACGGGACCTGCCTCCAAACCCAACGGAGAGTCTTCTAGCAATGTCGGTGAACGAGGATGTAGACCCTTCCTGAGGGGTGGTACCTCGCGACTTTAGTGCCGCCTCTGACAACCGTCTGTACCACTTACGCTTCGTACCAGCGGTAGAAGAGGAAGCCGGAGTTGTGGTTTCTTGCGATGAGGTGGTCATGTTTGTTGGGGAGCGACCACCAGACTGTGACCCTGTCGCAGACGAAGGAAACGAGACTGGGGAAGCACGATGAGATGAGGGGATATCAGACTGTGGGAGTTGAATGTGAGAAGAACTGTTCGTATTCTCAGCAGGTTGACCAAAAGCCAATCCACAGGCCGCGACCCCGATGGTGGAGGTTGCGCAAAGCTGTTCCCATTTTGACCCAATATTAGTATGGAACTTTTTTTTTTTTTCTACTCATTTAAATAAGCCAAGACATTTAAATATTTTCAACGTACCGTAGAGACAGTCTTCATTGCCAAAACATTCCCTTAGGATACTGGATTGATAAAAAAGTAGAATAATACTTTCGGGGATTGTAATCTTCGAGTTTCGGAAAGGCAGGATGGATGTATTTCGATTTTTGTTTCTCGATTTCAACTCTGTATTGTGGTGGTAGTAATCAGGAGTTCGAGTTCGAGTTTTGAGATGTTGGATGTAAGGGTCGTGGTAGGTAACAAACAGGCTGTAAGGTTCAGTACGGGGTAATGAACATGCCTGACTACACGGCCTGACAATTTAATGTTTTAGTAACGAAGAGGGGTGAGTCGAGGAGAAGGAGGAAGTGAGGGGGGTAAGAAGGAGGAGTAAAAAGAGGACGATGATGGTGGAGTAAGACGAATAAGAAGCAGCTGTTGATGTTGTTATTTTTTGTTATGATTTTTGCTTTGGGGGAAGTATGTGTGTGTGCATATGTGTGCTGTGCGTGCTGGTTGGGTACAAGTAAGTAGGAGTATGTGTGATTAAGCAGCAGCACAACTTTTTTTTTTTTTCTTTCCTTTGCTCGGATGTGATGTGCTGGTCGGTTCAACTTTTGGCGGAAAGAAACAAAAAGATTACGGCAAGTATCTTGCTTCCTCTAATGTCATTCCCATTTGAAACAAATACAGCAAACCATACAAGCGGTACCGGTTCTATTGTATTGGTTCCCCCTTTCTCTCGCTGTACGTTTGGTCGTTTTGTTCAAGTTGTATCGGCCCGTACGAGCAATGCGTGCGAGTAACGAAGAAAAGTTACTGAATTACTATTCGATAAAATCGTTCACCGAGGGGTCGCTGAGCTGTCCAACTCGATGGTTCCCGCTGGGCTCCTCCAAGGCCGAGTCGACTATCACTTATCGTGTGATAGTGAACCGTTCAAACGGTAAATACGTCCAATGGGCTGAATCTGATAATGTTGTGCGTGTTTCTCGCGAGGAAGCGATGCGAGACTTGAAGAAGCTGAGAGAAACGGTCCGAGGAAAGAAAAGAGAGAGGATAACGGTGTATTCTTTTTTGCCCCGTCTTCTTGCCTTTCGAAGTGGCAGTATCCGATGGTTATTGGATGGGCAAGCAGGGTGTCCGTACTAAAAAATTTTAGTGCCTAGTCCGATGAGTTGTTAACTGTTTCGTTCTCATGCACGACCAATGTATTGGTGACCCTTGATTTGTATTGAAAAACGCGCATGCGGACAAGTATCCGGGACCTGTCAAGGCCCCTTCCGATACTGATTTAGAAACCAATCACAGAAAGCGTAGATATACGATAACAAAAGGGAAAAGAAAAAATTTCCTCTAGTCCTGGTGCGCCTTCATAGGTAAAAAAAGAGGAAATGGGGGAAAAAGGGCATGGGTAGAGGACGGGCACGCAGAAAGACGGCGTGTACCGATTGTATGTCTAGGGAAATGCGGATTGTGGGCTGATGTAATGCGGAGGTACACACCAAAGTGTGAAGTGGGCAACGACTATTGGGTGGAGTTACAAGGCAGTTACAAATTGCAGGAGCGTACAGTAAAATCGTTCGAACGCATATTCACAAGCAAGTTTTCTCTCGTCTCCCTCTCTTCATGGAAAGATATCAGAGGACAGTGACGGGTGTATCTGGGAAGTGTATCGACGCTAGAAGGATACTTACAATCTACACCGATATCGATAAAAACTCCGGATCCGTTGGCAGTTGTATTGGCTGACCCGTCCTCCTGCAAGATGCACGTGTGAAACTGCAGATATTTAGTCGGCCGTCGATAAATGCCGGGTGGTGCTGGCAGGAGTTTAAAAAATTGACAACAAATCAATTCCGGACTATTTATTAAAAATAGGCACAGCCGCTTTTTTATTCTATGTTTTTAACCAGTCCTTCGAGGATGGAGAAGAGAGCGGGGAAATGGATTAAAGAAATCGAGGCAATGGGAAGCAGAAGAAAGAGACGGTGAAAAATAACAAGAAAGAGGAAAAAAAGCGGGATGAAGGTATGGCGGGGCGGTAAAGTGGGAAAGCGGTTGATGGCGAGAATCGACCGAGAAAGCGGGACAAGATCGATGTCCCAAAAGACTAACCCTTGGTGTTTATTCCACGCTCTCTTTTTTTTTTTTCTTTCCTGCTCTTTTCCTTTTTTTAGCGTCCTAAGATTTAAGGGAACCCTTGACAATACTTAGGATTGCTAGGCTTTCAATCTTTACCATATGCGAACAACTGTCAAGCGTCGATATCCAAAAGGATCAACCAGTCTTTGTTCATGCAGGGTGTCGATAGTGTGGTTTTGGTGATAGCACAAGCATTAACGCATGTAATTGCGGGAAGTACACCTATTTGGGATCCGGTTTTGACAGCAGCCAGGTGAGCGCCGGATTGAGGGGGAGTTCTTCTGACCCGGCTGGACTAACAGGCAGGAAGGCGCGCTCTCTCCTCAAAGTGGTAAACGGGACGAGTTGGATGGAGTTTCTGAGTGAATTTGAACGGATATAATAGGTTGAAATGACGAGGATAAAAGGCTAGCAAAAAAGAAAAGCAGACAAGAAAAAACCCCTCTCCACAAACTGCAAAGTCGGAAAAAAGGATCGGTTGGCCTCCTGGACCTTTAGAATATGCGAATCACCATGGCTGAGAAGAAAAGAAAAATTGGAGAAGAATGAAGGTTGGAAGAGCCACAGTTTACTCGTAGAGCCGAGAAAAACAATAATATTCGAGAAGGAACAGAAGGAGGCGCGTGAAATGATGTTGACCCGCAAAATTAAACATAATATTAACATTTGAACGAAGGCCACTGCACCGCCTTCCTGCTGGATAATTGCGAGGGAGCATGGCAGTACCTGGTCGACGTGTTCACGCTGCCTCAAGGCCCTGGCGTCTCACCTGTGCAAACAAACTTCCATTCTAAGGACGGGTCCGTCACCTTTTGACAGGCCTCCGAAGGAAAAGAAAAATACTCGGCCGGCGAGCACCAGCCGTACGTACCATACATGCTTGAGGCAGCAGAACAACTTTTTTATTTTAATTTTCTTGTTTAACATTATTGTCCCGCCCGTTTTTTGCAAGGGCGAATAAATATGCTGGCACGTTTCTGATCAAGGGAACTCCGCTCAAAAGGACGTGGTGGACAAGCAAGCCCATTCCATGGATTCTGCACCCATTGCCGTCCCGCCATTTCTCATCCCCCCGCCGCGGACTTGCTGGCCTCCTCCTCTTCATATTCCTCCAGCCAAAGGAAATTAACAACATACGAAAAGACATCATAGGGTTTCATCTCCATCGGCCTGGCTAAATACGGGCAATAAGAATGATACACAGGCCCAGTTTCACCAAAAGAAAACACTCTTCCAACTTCTGCCGTGGTTGATCGGCGTGCAACCCCCTCCTCTCTCTTTTAAATTTTTTTTGCCGCGCTCTTCCTGAAAAAAAAGGTACAAACCAAATTCATGGCTTTAAGGTTTGCTCGTGGCCCTATAAAATGAGGCTTATTTGATTGCGGAATCATGGCATCACGGGGGGGAACCAACTTTAAATGATATATGTACTGAAATTTTTTGGGCGCTTTAACCTGTCACTTCGAGTTAAAAATTCCCATAGCCAAATTGCAAATTTTGAGATATGAAGATTGTTCCCGTAAGATTTGCCTATCGAAATGTTCCGGCCACAGCGATACGGCTTCCTGCAAGCCTAAAAAATCCCCACGGGCTTGCACCTGCCTGACGTAGCAGCAGTGTCGCACAGTCGCGGAAATTAAGTTGTTGTGTCTCTCACTTAGATCTCATGGCGCCTCGAGCTCCCCCCTCCCTCTCCGTCGACACCCTTATTCAAACCTCCTCCCTCATCCTCCGCTGTGCCTGTTTGTGTTGCGCGAAAAAAACAAATGTGAAAATGCAACGTCAGCCCAACACATATTGGGAGGACATCCCAGATCGATGGAAAAACTGTAGCATCGTTTATGCAGGTACCCTTTTTCTGAAAATAATTAGTTCCAGACATGGCATTTTCTTGTTTTCTTTTTTCTTTTTTCTGGTGAGAGGCTACGGTAATAGGCTGTAATATTTAAGAGATAGGGAACCGTTAGGATTATGATTGTAAACCTAATTTGTGCTTCTTAATAGCGAGAACGTAAATATGATCAATAGATTGCAGCCAACTATCGCGTCATGAAATGAAGACCGGGGTCAGCAATATCGCCTACAGCGAGAAGCGTGGACGAATTTTAAGGATGGGAGAGACTCTTGATTTGTTGGTTACTCCACCCAAAAGTTGGTTCGTATATCCGTATCACAATTCACTTTTGTCTCCCAGGTGCAAATAAACAACCCGATTTGTCTTACGCGACCCGCCGACCACGACGACTACAACACCTAGTAACCATAACCATGCACCTGGAGTGTCATGTAGGACGGACGCAAATCTAGAATGTTCCTGTAATAGGCATTATCCCTGATATTCTGTATTACTGATTGAATATACGGTAATTCGTTGGCTCCGAACCCGTAACCTTGTTCCCACCGCAAGAAGTTCGAAGACTGGAACCAAAGCGAGATTGGGTCTTAGTTCCCACCACTCCAACGATCGAAAATATCCAGTAGGAATGTGCAAATTCGCTATCTGATAGTTTCTGGCCGAACGTTGTGGTGAATTAGATTATACTCGTAGGGCTGAGCCGAATAGATACCGCAACCGAGAGGATTCAGCATTGATATAGCTACCCAACAACGGAGTTTAGGGTAACATGATAAATTCTAAATCCTAGATTGAGAACTATCAATCCATAACACCCGAATACCGTGGTGGCACCACTATCAGATCCTGTTAGAAATAGAAACCTTAGGACTATAAATAGTTCCTGAGAATTTGGAAAGATAGAAGGTAGAATGAGGTGAAGGAATGTTGGCAAGCTAGTAATCGTAATCGGCCCGGTTAGTATTACAAATAGACGACGCAGCCGTTCTAACTCCAGATAATAGCAGTTAGAGATAAGGGTATCCATTTCTCTAAACGTCAGTTTTCCGGGAAATCATATCCAAAGAAGCGAAGAGAACGAACAACAGTTTCGAAACCCGGTTTTATGCCTATTTCTAATAAAAATTCCAGCCCGGATCCTAGACTCAGCCCTGATGGGCTATGTACGTAATTTGGCTTCTCCAGAAAAGCCCTAAAACTTGATCAATGGATGCGAGAGTTATCTTCCAAACGCCTTCACCGAAGCCCCCATTGATACAAACCAGGTTCAATTGTAAATGATACTCTCATAGGCAAAGAAGAACTAAGTATCAAGTATCCGAACAGATCCGAGGTCTGAGGAACCTTAAAATAATATCGAATGCAAAAGGGCCATGCTAAGCCCAGGCCATTTGTGCCGTGATCGTAGAAAATCCGAAGACATTCTCAAACATACTCTCCAAAAGCGTTGACTCGAGACAGATGAAGTTTGAGAAGAAGGGATAGTGGAAGAGGAAGAAGGCGAGCTAATAGAGCTCTTCTGCCTTTCTCAACGTTTACAAGAATACCACCGGACCATCCAGCAAAGCAAAGCAAGCTCCCACAGAAAAATCAGTGTCATGTCCTGCTTCGCAATTCTGAGTCCTTCAGCCTGGTGCACGAAATGGGTGGCCTTGCGTTTGTGCTTGTGTAACACAGATTTGTGACAACGTGGCTCGATGGAATGTAGATGAATCCTAAACTTAAAGAACGCACGTTTGCATATGCACATGCTGTTCATCACGATCGCGAAGGGAGAGAAGAGAGGGCACAGAGAGGGTATCGAGTGAGGTGGGGAGAGAGTGAGAATTGTCAATACAATGGTAACATGTAGAAAGAGGATATCTGGGGGAGCCTTCAAGAGGTATCTGATGGAGTGCATGCGAAGAGACCTCCATCCGGTTGCCTCTAGCGGCTTTTCTAGGCGGCCATGTGAAAACTATGCTCAATCTCAAACCACGCTCCAATGGAGGGAAAAAATGACATTAATTTTTTCTTATAGTTGGCTACTATACGTATACACCTACGCATCTTATATCTGACTCGTGAATATCTATGATCTCGTGGTCATCCCACGCGACAATATACATTGCAGATCCACCGAAACCAAGCTCAAAAAAGTGGGTATACCCAATTTACGTAAATGGCACGCTACAAGGGACAGGAATTCTGCATCAATGCCTGCATATCCTGTCGAGGAACCCTCTTCCCCGAAGCTTAGGAGAAACATGGAGGACAAATCCGACTGGTTCGAGCTAACTTTAAACCCTTTCCAAACCCAAAATCCACTCTATACAATATTCCTTTTTCTTTCCTTTTCAACCCCACGGCGCCATTGTCTTCTTTCGCTGCATTGTCTCTCGTTATACCTATAGTTGCAACAGCTGTCAGTGGGTCCCCTAAATACGAGATCCGATTCCAAACAAAAAAAAGAGATATCACGCCGGGGGGTGCATCTCGGGAACCCTGCTACTCGTGCATGCTCTCTATCTTTATTTTCAAATAATTCCTGCCTCCTGCTCGCCATCATCCAGTAACCTGAGAGAACTATGACGTATGTTTCAGAATGAGCGATATAACGCAGATATCGCGGGCAATCCCACGATATCTAAACCTTCCAGGGGTGGGACAGCAGATGGGGCGTTCTGGCCAATGGGGATCTGCAGCAGGGAATAAGACTGGTGGCGTCAGGAAGAGCGTGG
>LDUD01000037.1:246449-273998 GCA_012184295.1 Dactylella cylindrospora
TGACCCAGGCTTAGGAGCCCAAGAATAGGTAACTTCGCGGGGTACATATTGTGGAGAGGCAAGGTTCAATTATTTTGGCCCTAAATCCCTCATACGATCTATCAGGGTTTGCTCGAGGATATTCTCCTGTTACTACTGCTCCTCGTCCTCCTGCAGTGACTGCTTTAAGAAAAACTGCAGCGTTGATATTGCCAGGCCTGAGCATACGAGATGATTTCTGGCGATCTCCCAATGGCAGGCTTCCATCCCGTTTTTGATATGAGGGTGAGAGAATAAATCCATCGTCATGGTGGTGTTGCAATGAAATTCAAGAAATCTTGCCCTGCTGAGTTATGATTGGAAGCAATTGCCGGGGAAGATCAAAAGATCCCCCAGAGAACATCAAAGAAGCCCAGCTCTCTTTCATTCTCTGTGTTGATCGGCGAACGACACAGTTAAATTTCCCAAGCAGCGGTAGCAGCACAAAGCGAAACGGACGGGCCTTTGCCACCACTCGCTCATTCGCATTACGAACGAGACTAATGGAAATATCCTGGGCCACAAGGGAGTGTGAGGGCGTAACAAGTACCCGAGTGGGGGGAAGACAGTTGGGGCCAGCTGAAAGCATTGTCAGGTGCCCACAAGGGAACAAAAAGTTTCCCCACGCCGCTTTGCCCGAGCATGCAAGCATGCAGGCAGGGGTAGCAAGGAGGGCAGGGGTTCTCTCTCGTAGGGAGTTCGTCCCTCGTTTGAGCATGCATTGGGATCGTCTTAGCTTCGCATCCAAAGCGAGGCTTTCCCTTTACCTTTAGGAGTGCAGACCCAAAAGAAGAAAAAAAAAAAAAAAAAAAAAAAAAAAAAAAAAAAAAAAAAAAAAAAAAAAAAAAAAAAAAAAAAAAAAAAAAAAAAAAAAAAAAAAAAAAAAAAAAAAAAAAAAAAAAAAAAAAAAAAAAAAAAAAAAAAAAAAAAAAAAAAAAAAAAAAAAAAAAAAAAAAAAAAAAAAAAAAAAAAAAAAAAAAAAAAAAAAAAAAAAAAAAAAAAAAAAAAAAAAAAAAAAAAAAAAAAAAAAAAAAAAAAAAAAAAAAAAAAAAAAAAAAAAAAAAAAAAAAAAAAAAAAAAAAAAAAAAAAAAAAAAAAAAAAAAAAAAAAAAAAAAAAAAAAAAAAAAAAAAAAAAAAAAAAAAAAAAAAAAAAAAAAAAAAAAAAAAAAAAAAAAAAAAAAAAAAAAAAAAAAAAAAAAAAAAAAAAAAAAAAAAAAAAAAAAAAAAAAAAAAAAAAAAAAAAAAAAAAAAAAAAAAAAAAAAAAAAAAAAAAAAAAAAAAAAAAAAAAAAAAAAAAAAAAAAAAAAAAAAAAAAAAAAAAAAAAAAAAAAAAAAAAGGAAGATGACGGCGGTCACTCGAGAAAAAGTTAGTAACTCTCATATTGATCACCACCGTATATATATAAATAACCAAGCTGGCCCTTCTCTCCTCCGACTTCTATTTAAGGTCCGGCATCTCTCCCAGTTTCAGATCTCTGTTTCACTCCTCATCATAAGCCTCCTCCACACAAGTCGGTAGACACTAGTGTTTAGTCTCTATATCGAATAGACGCTTACTCGATATCACTATTCTTTGATATTAACTACTACATTCTCCTCTCTTCCTACCCTATAACAAAGTTTTCCATTTTACAATCCGTCAAGATGAACCGCTACTCTCTCCGATCCTCTGTCCAAGTTCCTCTCCCAAAGCTCGATACCTTGAGCTTGGATCTTGATGCCGCACTTGCTCGCCGCACCTCAATTCATACTCCCACTGTTAAGGCTTCTCCCGCCGTTCGCCATGTCTGGGTCGTCACTGGTCCAGCTGGCTGCGGGAAGAGCTCCGTCGCTGCATTCCTCGCCAAATCCCTCGACCTCCCATACATCGAGGGAGACGACTACCACCCAATCGAAAATGTTAAGAAAATGTCCGCGGGAATCCCTCTCAACGACGAGGACCGCTGGGGTTGGCTCGATACACTCCGTCACAAGGCAAGCGAGGAACTCGATTCCGGCGCTAAGGGATGCGTCGTCACCTGCTCTGCCTTGAAGCGTCGCTACAGAGATTTTATTCGACAAGTTGGCGAAAACGAAGTCGGCATTGCTGTTCGCTTCGTCTATCTACGAGCTGATGTCGAGCTCCTCATCCAGCGAGTTAAGGCCCGCAAGAACCATTTCATGAAGGATGATATGGTTCGAAGCCAATTCGTCGCCTTGGAGGAGCCTGACTCGTCCGAACCCGATGTCATCTCCGTCGATGTTTCCGGAACACTCACTGAGGTCCAAGAAGGCGCCCTTCGAGAGGTCGAAGCCGTTATGTCAGAGTAAATGGCTCCTTTGCCTCCCTCTCTGATGGTGCGCATTTTGTTCCTTAATGATTTTCACGGCCTCGACAAAAACCAAAAGCATTAGCAACGGAGTTTTCTTTCTGTTTGGGATTTTAACAAACTGGTTTCCTTCTTCTATTCTGTTGGAACTTTCTATTCACTGTTTGGAGTTCCAAAAATACCACGGGCATTACTTTTGTGGGGTTTCAGGATTACTATTGCATTTCCCGGTGTTTCTTTGACTAGTGTTTCCAGCATTGAGAGACTCTGGTCACCTGTACATTATCATTTTTCGGTTTTGGAGGACAATTCTCCCTTCTACCGTCTCTTATAGTCACTTTAATAATCAAATATATGATCCAAAAACCTCATTCCAACATTAAGAATAGTAGAAGCATTGTAATACGGGTCACCTATTGTTCACTGCACAATCTGCTTGTTGGGTGTTGTGAGCATAACGCCTATAAAATATCCCAGCTAGCGTCTAACATTCAATGCAATGGCATCGATGATCATTCACCCTGCGCCGCTGCAACCTGACGTGAGAGAACTCTGATGTATAGACGCACGTGCCCCATAGAAGGAGGACCGGTCTGCTCTGATCTTCGTCAAGAGTTCTCTCAAGTGAACAGGATTAAAACTTGGAATCGACTATAGCAGTGCGAAAAGCTTGAAAACGTTCCGGGTACAGCTTCCGAAGTTATGAATGGATGCACTTATGAACCGTTTCTGTCGTCTAGATTTTTATCTCTCGTGACCTAGTTTCCTTTTGTTTCCTCCCCTTAAGTTTTTTGCTTATATTTCTTTCTCCTTCTCCTCTACTTTCCGTAAGTTACCGGCAATTTGGTTCGAATGGTACTTCTCTGCTCGGTACAGATGCCCAATGACGTGATGTACCTCTTTGCCCAGCGACCCCCAAAGGTTCCCACTTCCATCCAATGACACAAGTCGGGCTTCGGAACCTCACAATTACCATTCGCTCTCTGCAATGTCCATCAGGAAAAAAGAAAAACATTCCCCATACAGCCCCCAAGCATCGCAACGAACTTCTCAAAGAATGTTCTTACTTCGGAATCCTGCCAGCTGACTGCTTCCTTCGAACCTCTCAAAAAACCTGAATCTCCACTGTCTCAGTCGCCCCTTCAGAGAAAACTCGAGAATGCACTTTGATTGCTTTCGTAACGTGGAGGCGAAGAGGCGGACATCCTTCTCGGTTCTGTTGTTTTTTTCTTTTCTGATTACTCGGCTAATGTCTAATCACAATCGAACCTCCTGGATTTCCTTCACGTAAGAAGAGGGCTGAACGTTTGCATCCGCCCAACCGCCGTCCCACGCTCGGGGGCTGCCCATGACGCCTCAGCAATCATCTCAGTCTCTAGAATTGATTGGACGGTATGGCTTACCGTTCAAGTAATTTTCAAACCCAGACTTTACGAAAAGCAGGAAGGAAGGGGAAGGGGGAATGAAAGAAAAAAGAAAAATGGCGGCCGCCACATTTCCCAGGAAAACTTTGTGCTGCCTCACGATACATATCGATCGACCGATCCAGGTCAATGGAACCCCTTCCTATTGGCTATCCAACAAAGCCATCCCACAGAAATATCAAAATGTGCCCTCCCTAGGCCTTCAGAGGAATCAACTAAACCTCTACCATAATTCACCTTTTTCTCTATTCTCAACAAGCTCGATATCACCTTCCTAATTGAAGAGCAAAACGTTGGAGCTTGGACTTTCCAGAAGCTCTAGTCTGCATGCTAGTGGATCCATAACAAGTGATCACGAAGAAAAATCTGTCGACGAAAGCAACGTGGTAGATTGAGAAACATTTTCAGATCTTGTCGAAAACGGCCCTAAACACTAAAAACTAGCTTACGGACCCGAGTCCCGCGAAATAATGCACCAACATTTTGCCTTAGCATTGTTTTACCCCCCAAAGAGCAACAATGTTGCAACATGGAACAAGCACATCTGAGCCATCCATCGTTAGTGTGGGGGAATCTGAAGGCCAAAAGGTTAAACATCGAGCGGTCACTTTGAAAAGAAAAGAAAAAAAAAATCTCCTTATTGGGTCCTCGTGGGCAACGGGGCCAATGGGGCCTAGCATGGGTATTGGGAACACTGACCTACCATAACCACACCCACTTCCAAGAGCTTAAGCGTCTACACATACAATTATTGTAAGGATGGCATCCCACTTTCCCAGCACAATGATCTTAACTTACTATCTTTTTTTGTGGGTGGAACTGCAAGGGGCTATGGCCTCTTTCTCGCTTGGGGAAGTAAACCTGCGAATGCGATGCCCACGCTACAACTCTTAAAATCACCTCGAAACGCTGGCTGACTGGTTGCCTCAAGCCATCGCAAAACCCTCCTTGCTTCTGTGGACATTAAATACAACTTTGATATTGAGCCAGGAAATGTTAGAAGACCCACCGCACTCCTTGGGTCAAACCGCGAGGCTACTCGTAAATTGTCCTTGTGCTCCCACCCAACTCCATGCTCCAACAGCCTGACCCAATTGAAATATGCATGCAAGTTTGTTAACCAAATAAATTAAAATAAATTTTAAGTGCCCAGCGTCGGCGAAGTCCTTCACGACCCAACAGAAAAAACTTCTTTCCTTTACTCTCAACTGACAATGAACTAAGCCTTGAACTAATATCCGATCGCTCATTTGCCGATGCCTGCCGATCCAATTTGTGGGGTGCTCGAGCAGGTCTGGATTTCTCTCCCAGAAGGCCAACCTTGGCGGCTCCACCCCTCCAGGTTATATTACCACACACCCATTGTGTATTACCACATTCGTTGCAAATCTGAGTCCCTATTGTTCCTGATTCCGAACAAGAAAAATTTTTTTTTTAGTTCTAGACGGCTGTTCCCTTTTTTCGCCCATTTCGTGGGGATTTATTTTGGGGTAATGATGGGGTAATTGATATTCGCAAGAAAACTCCGTCGACCAAGATACCGGACTACGTCTCCTCGGGGAAAGGCTTGCGACGACAATGGTATAGCTTGACGCCACAACAGGACTAACGAGGAAGAATTTTTTCTCCCCTTGCGTCGATGTACCCCATCTTTACGTGAACGTTTACTAGTTGATAGCATCCCTTATATTACACCGCTGTATGTTGTACATATTTCCCCAGATAAAAGTACAAGCCGATTACGAAAGCACATGCATCATGTCTATATCTAGTAATAGCGTTTTTACTGTCAGCTGCCAATGCGGTTTAGCTTGCTTTGAACCCCCCAATCCCCCAGACGGGAATTACCACACTATCGGAGCTTAGATATCAAGAGTTCTGGTTCTTCACAATACTGCTTGACCAGGCTCGCCATCCTTGCCATTGTGCTACCATCTACAACGCGATGATCCGCGGACTGTTGTATAAATCGCATTGTTAGCACCACCCTCTAATCTTAAATAACGCACCAGCGCGGAATGAACACATGAATCAAAGTTACTCACCCAAGAAAAGTTGACAACGTGCTTAGGAACAACAGCTCCTTTGTCGTCAAACGCAGGTATCACCTTGGTCCTCCCGATCCCCATAATGGCAACTTCGCTCGTAACAATCACGGGAGCAACGTACGTGCCCCCAACGTTGCCAATGTTGCTCACGGTTATTGTACCACCTTTAAGATCCGCTGCAGACAACTTCCCCGCTGCTCTTGCCGCCTGTAACCGATCCAATTCCGCCGCGATTTCCATAATGCTGAGCTGTTGAACGTTCTTGATGTTCGGAACGAGCAAACCGGTTGGTGTATCCATCGCCACGCCAATGTTGTGCTGGGGTCTCATGACCAACTTTGGTTTGGATTCGTCGGTTAGGTCGAGTTTGCTGTTTAGCAGCGGGAATTCTTCGAGTGCCACGGAAACAGCTTTGATGAAGAAGGGCATGTAGGAAATCTTTTTGACGGGTGAATGCTTGGCGTGTGCTAGATTTTTGTTGACGTTGTGACGTAGCGTGACCAACCGATCAATGCCAGCCTCGTCGGCGTAGAGGAAGTGAGGTATTGACAGTGACTTTGTCATGGTCTTGAACATTTGGTTTTGGACCTGGGTCAACGGAACTACCCGCTCTTCTATGGTTTCCGTTACTGCCGCTCTGGGTCTTCCAGCAGATGTTGAGCTTGCGGTCTCGGCAGGTTCCTCAACATATCTCTCCACATCCTCCTTCAGCACTCTTCCGTCTTTCCCGGTCCCCGTAATCTTTGTGATATCTAATCCTCTTTCTTTAATTATTCGTCTGACCGCAGGTGTGGCCAACGATCTGTGTCTTCCGCTATTCCCGTTACCATTGGCGACTATGACATCTTCCTCTTCGGCCGCCCGGGTCGTTGCCAACGGGGTTGTAAATCCTTGTGTAACAGCTGTTGGCTCCGGGGCGGGCTCCCTCGGAACCTCTCCCAGCTGCGACGTATCATCGGGCAGATCAACCATATCAATATCTACGAGCGGTTTCCCTACGATCGCCATGTCTCCAGCTTCATAATATAGTTTCTTGATTACACCGTCATATCTCGACGATATCTACCAACGAATTAGCAGGCTTTACGATAGATCGTCTAAACAGCAAAAGCAAACTTACCTCAACTGACGCTTTATCCGATTGAACCTCGCAAATGTTATCGAATTGCTGTACCTTCGCTCCCGGTTGGACGAACCACTGTATAATCTCGCATTCCCTTATGCCCTCCCCAATATCTGCCAACAAGAACGGTTTTACGACCAATGCAGGCCGCGAATAGTGAAAATGGGCTCTCTGTAGTTCCGTCCGCCATGTTATCGACGCATTGACTACTCTCCGGCTATTCCGAACACGATGAAGCAAGGACCGCCGCCACATTTTCCGATTTAACGCTTTGTTTTTCGTGATTTTAGTACAATTGGTTGTAAAGCAAGGAGGTCTAGGAGCAATACTATCTAAGAAAGACAGCCAAAACGAAACCGCTCAAAAAGCCACCAAATCCTGCTTGACGAAAATTCGAAAGGAATGCAAAAACGAAGAGAGGACAATTTCAAAGAACGCAGACTAGAAAGAAAAAAAAAAGACGCCCAAGAATCCCGAGGAAACGAGTCAATTGGAAAAAATATTAGAAAAAGCGGACTTTCGGAGTGGGCGGTTTTTCAGTCAGCAGTGTTCTTAGTGTTTCTGGGGCAGCTGCACGCTTAACATCGGCATATCGATGGTGTTTAGCTTAGCTCTTTCCCTGGTTTCCAGATCACGGGAGACAGCTTGCCTGCCCTTGCCCGGGGTTCGATTGCGGGGTGCGTCCGTCGCTGCTTTCGGGTAGGACAACACCCACGTGATTCTGGCAACACATATTAACATTCGGCCATAAGGCTGCAGACGAGTGTTTTATAGAGCATGGCATAAGGTATGATTGCAGCTGGCAAGCCCTGGACTGATCAATTTAGATGTCACCGGAGAAGCGTTTCAGGGCATTGCCTCGTACACAGGAAGTGCAAAATTTATATCGCTGAGACTAAGGAATGCTATTGAGTTATCCACATAATGCATCAAGCATTGATATATTTTGCACGAATTCACTGCACTGGAGCATCCAACCTGGGCGCCCTAAGAACTAGTGCACTAGGTAGACAGAGGGATTAGGGGCCTCCTGGGATATATACTAGATTCTAGTAAAGTTGGTGCCCACGTAATGTGGATACGGGAGAACTTTCACATACTATTTCATCATTAAGATCGGATATCAGAAATATGGAATTCAATATGAATACTCCGTTGCAATAAAAAGGCTAAATCAAAGTGCTAGCCATAATGGCCTATATACAATACTCTCGCATACGGTATTTCAATGAGAAGGGGGTCTCGTGTTAAAGTATTTATGAATCAAATCTAGTATTGGTACGTATCTGCGGCATGCAGGCACAAACTAGGTACCGATTCCATACCCAATTGCCGCGAAAATCTCCAGTAATACTCGAATCCCCGTTGTAACGTTAGTATATTAGTGTCCCCACGTCCCGTATACTTAGTAAAGTAACAGCTATCAAAGTCCTAATTGGCTATAGTCTAGAAGGCGAAATCTCGCGCAGTTTTAAGCGTTATAATACCCCAGCTCCACCATATGCACTTAAACTAAGTAACATTTGAGCCCTGGGTGACAAACATTGCATTGATCACCCGATCCCAATCCTTAACTGTACTACCTCCGGTGGCATGGTCTTTAGAAACTCTACTTGTATACACTCATAGTGCGGGATAGTTAGCTGGAGCAGATGCCTCGGCACATCCCTTTAAATACAGGTAGTGACATATGAATGCAAGCAGCTATAGCGCGAAGGTATGATGAAGGGGCATAATAACCAACCATAGCCCCATAACAGTAAACCCCATACTATCCTGGAAGCATCATCCTGACAACCAGGGGTGTCCTCAACTGTGGATTACAACGGAACCTTGTGGATAGCCCGAGCTTGCGTTCCGTGGGTTCCGGTACAATTCTCTCACGCATACTATCTTAGTCGAATTGGTTTTGCGGACCCTGTAGACTAAATTTGGGGCGTATTTAATAGAAAGGGGATAGAAAGAAGGAATGAAACAATCCATTCCGGGCCGGCGTCTGCTAACTATTAACAACTCTCTTGATGAGCGTCATCCTTTACACATGAAGGTAACTTCGGCGCCCTGTATAACAACCTAACCCATCTTCTCCTTATCCTAGTTCCGACTCCTAGTTGGAGGCCCACACACACCTCTGTTTGAATTCAAGTTTTCGACGAATCATAGAGGTCAGCGATCTCCCGGCCGAGTGAGACCCATACCTTGCTCAAATCCTCGTAAGCTATATAAGTTCCACGCTGCCTAACCCATATACCTCTATGGATTTATCCGCTATGAAGCCCTCTATCGGATTGGCCAGCCTGTCCAAAGAGGCTCCTAAATCCAATCACCAGCTCCACAATTGCAAACAGAGCTCCAGGATCCAATACTACGCATTTCGATATAGGGCGGAATCCCACACGCTGCAATCAAGTCGCTTAGCTTAGCTTATCTATGCCGAGGAGATTGCCATGTTGAAACAAATGCCGAACTTTTTAAAAATTACTTTCCCCAGAAAACGCCTATTTTAATATGTAAATAGGGCAGAATCACATGCAAAAAAGTTGTTGTGATATAAATGCCCAACCTTGACTCCCCTAGCTAGCACAACCTCCACCTTTTGCAGTTTGCATGCTTCAAGCCTTTGCAAGATTTTGTCCATGCATAATATGTCGCCTCTATATTGGAATTTAGGAATATTTGCTGCGCCCCTTGTGCCTCGGCTTGAGGAGCAAAGTGGATCTGCTGCGTAAGCATATACTGGTCGTTTTGGAAAATAAGGGAAGCCGTAAAGATGTGAATGAGCAGAGAACAGTTTGAGGTCGGGTATAAAGGCCCTTAAAAATTTCCTGCTGTGAGTTGGGGTTTCGAATAGATAGGTTGAGTCAATATCATAGATATCATTCACAGAAAGTCTCGTTCTTTTGGATATTTTGTATACAAAAATGGACGCCAAGAAGCAATTCCTACCAGAGTCAGAATACAACAATATATATGCGTTGATTGATTACAATGAATTGGGTAGGATATATAAACCACGGGCAGGCATAGCTTGCCCTTGAGCTCTGTAATGTTCAGATTCATTGTACGAGAGTCAAGGGGACTAACTTAACGTATTCGAACCCGGTGAATAGAGCCCTGGCAAAAGGACAATGAGTACATCCTCACCGGCTATCGAAAACTTTCCTACTCGTACTATATATCCCTAAGGTCCATCCTTCAAATTCACAATGAAACAGGTATGATATAACACACATACGCTCGAGGAAAGCTTCCAAGCCATCTTTCGCCCATAATCGAACTATCTAAAAAAAGTCTCACACCTCAATCCTGACCTTCCCTCAGGCAACATCTGGACGCACCTCCTCGCCGCCCTCCTCTTCCTCTACTCCCTCTCCAATTTCATCACCACCTCCCTCCCCACCCTCCGCTCCTCCGCATCCTCCACCGACATCCTCGCCATCAGCATCTACTACATCACCGTCATTAACGCCTGGGCCCTTTCCACCAACTACCACACCTTCACCAATCACTCCCACGACGTCCACAAATTCGGAAACGAACTAGACCACCTCGGCATCGTCCTCGTCGTTTGGGGTTCTGCCATCCCAGCTTCTTATTTCGCGTTTAGGGATGTTCCCGGGATAACCCGCTATGTCCATTACTTCATCAACACGGTTCTAGCGATCGCCTGCGGGTATGTTACGCTTCGCCCGAAGTTTAGACATCCGCAGTATAAAATCTGGAGGTTCTATGTATACCTCGTTCTGGTAACTTCGGCGCTGTTGACGGTGGGGCAGGGGTGGTACATGTTTGGGTTTGAAGAGATGGATAGGCGGATGGGGGTGAGGAATTTTTTGATGCTGGGGGTTTGGCAGACTACCGGGGGGATTGTGTATGCGGCCAGGGCGCCGGAGAGGTGGGTACCGAAGAGGTTTGATAATTGGGGACATAGTCATCAGTTGATGCATGTTCTTGTTGTTTGTGGGGCTGTTTGTAATGAATGGGGGTTGTTGAGAGCGGTGGAGTATTGGGCTAGTAAGGGGGTTGACGTGAATTAGGTTATCGGATATCTATGTTGGGTTGGTTGTAGCTAGATTATACACTATCCAGGTTCTTATACCATCTCATATCTTGAAGCCATTTCACGGTTCTTTTACAGTGCGTCTACATGTCCGCTAAGAAGGTATGTTAAATAGTCGATTTAGAAGGTATATGGTTCTCTTGAGACTGAATTTCTCCTAAATGGCTAAACTTAAACGCCAAAGCTCCATCCACCCCAGGATGCCAAAATAAATTGCCAATTAACGACAGAAAGAACGCCTAATGATAAACCAACCGACATCCAGTATCATACACATCCGGCCAACCAAACCCATACCTTCCCGAGTCCGCATCTCCCCTCTCAAACTCGACCTTCTCTTTAACGGCCTCCCCCTCCTTTTTAATCTATAGGAATAGGTACAATTTCAGCCTACCCATCAGACTAATCCGGGAATCAATAGGATACATAAAATGAAAAGAGGTTTATACCTCAACCATCTTTCCATCCTCCACCTTGACGGTCTTATCCCTCAACTTCTTCATAAGCGCCAGGAACTGACTCTCTTGGAACTTTTGGCTGGTATCCTGACTCAGAGAATCCAACAACTGACCAGCAGTTTTCGCAAGTTCGTCCGCATCGTCCTTCTCCCTCTCCTTCTCTTGTTCCGCCTCCTTTTGCGTTTCCTCCGGCCTCAGCTCTTCAACCTGGGAGAGCGGTGTCGTCGCCGGAGTTAACAATTGCGGTTTCGGGGCCTCCCTCTGCGGGAAATCCATCTGCTCGGCCTGTCCAAACTGCTGAGCGGCGGCTTCTTCGAACATTTGATCAAATTCAGCATCCGTGTAGTCAACCTTGGCGTTTAGGCTCTGCTCTTGCATTGATGACATTGGCTGTATCCCGGGGGAATATGAGGACATGCCAATCCCCATGTACCCGCTGTTACCCAGCACCCCATTCTGCTGTATTGAAGAGCCGCTAGCGACAACGGGAGCAGCGGAAGGCGCTTTCAGTTGTTGCAAGAACTCCGTGCCCCATCCCGTAAATCCCACATTCGGGGTATGCTGTAGTTGTGCTGGTGGGGGTGTATTTATTTGTAGCCTCTGAAAATCGGTCGCCCAGGATGCTTGCTGCAGTGGCGGCGACGGTGTTGGTGCAAAATATTGTATCGGTTGCTGCGGTACTGCCTGTTGTTGTGAAGGACCGGGAGGTGTACCGAGGAACTGCTCAAATTCGTGATCAAGAGGGTGGGATTGGAGTGGTTGATGGCGGAATTGCTGCGGGTGACCGTTTTGTTAGCATGTGAAGAAACAAACACACACTCGCACATGTATTCGAAAACTACATTCTGAAGGGTAAAGACCTACGCTGGAAGATTGTGATCCGGTAGAAGGTCTGAAGCGGTCCTGCTGTATCGACCTGTCGAAGGATGTGTGGTTCTTTAGCTGCTGTAGCGGGTTCGAGGGCCCGCACATGGAGGAGGAAGCCATGGCCGTCTGTGAAGGTGGACAAAGTCCGGGGAAAAGGATAAGTCTGGGGTAGCGAAAAGTCGAGAAGAATATGGGCACACGCGACGCTGTAGAGAATGTTATTCTGGTATCCCGAAAGATGGTTTATGAGAGGTCTTGAGGGGCAGAAGGGAGAAAAAAGGCGACCAGGAGAGGATTTAAAATCCAAAGGCGGGGGATAGAGTTTTCTTTAAAGGTATAGGTTTCGCATGAAGCCTATTTCCAGAAATTTTATTTTTCGGGTGGTGATGACATACCATATTCAGCAGCGGCGGCTTTCCACGACGAGACAGGTAATCACCCGCCATGGTAGCAAACCAGCTTGGGGTAGCCTCGGTTTCGGCTTTCATGTGAACGGAACAACCGAATGGGGGTACAACGCATTTTCATGCTGCAGCTTAATTCGGGTATCAGTTCGAGCCGTGGTTTGGGCGGCGTGGAGTTGGTAGAGATATATTATCGGTAGTATCTTCGAAAGATGTCTACTACGAATAGTTGGTGAATTAGGCCTGATTGGTAGAATAAGCATCGAATACATTATGTTTGGTGGGTTTGTAATGGCTCAAGCTTACTCATTCGACTTCACGATTCTCCAAGCTCTCTATCCATGGATCAAAGTTCTTCCGTAGTAGATATTAGCTAGAGCGCACACCCGATTCATATAAAAAGAACATATCTCTAAAGCTCACCCAAAGCGTAGCAAGAGGAGAAAAATAAAGCTCTGTCGCCAACTATTAGATTAGTCAACATCCCCATCTTCAACATGCATCCGCCTCTCGGCTTCCTCTTGGCCTTCCACGATAAAGCCAGACTCTCCAGCCTAGCGCTCTTCGCAACCTGTTGAAATAAAACTACGTGATTGGTGTAACGAGGAAAGCTTACATTATGCTCACCCATGCCATTCAGCCGTATTTTTGCCTTGTCCTTGAAAGGCATTTTCAACACTGCCTGAATATCGTCTAGGTGCAAAATGGTTGGTATTCGCGGTGAGCGATACATCCGACCAAATTCTTACAAGCGTCGCAGGACGGGCGGAGGGCATAACGGTTTGTGCCATGCGTGGTGGTAGGGTACAATAGCAGGGCTTCCTTAAAGATATCATTGAGGGTCAATGGAGAAAGACAAATGTGCCGAGAGATGATCAAATAGGATGAAAGGAAGGAGGAGAAGATACGATGTGATTATTTAAAGTCGCCTCTAGAATACGTTAAAGTGATACTCTCTGGATCACTCCTGTGATCTACCGTAATAATATAGTATACACCGTACAATAAATATTATTGCCCTCACCGTACATTCTTTATAATTTTGGTTCAATCAGACTAGCCATCCGGACGGCTAGTCACCATATTTATCTTTCATACTCACCGTATTTACATTCTGTGCACACCGTATTTATATCTTTCACACACCGTATTGGCAGCACAAGGATTCTTTCGACCATTGCTGCTCCAGCTCTATTCCTGAATACTACCCACCGATCAATAGGTACCGACATCACCCTAAGGTACTCCCAGGAGGAGTATAGATTTGGAATCTTCAGACATTCTAACTACCCCTCCACAAACCAGGCCAAACAAGTCCTCTAAGAAACTTGACAGAAGGCTAAACTGTTTCGTCCATTTCTCCGCTAAAAGGTAACTCCAAAATCAACCCTCCCCACCGCCTAAAGGAAGTCTCAAATCACTAAACCTCACTTTTCACCTCTCACAGAAACGGAAAAAGGAGTCTTGCACTAGCCAAGACTATTCCTCCAACTTTTGCGCCAACATCAACTAAACCGTCGGCGCATTAATCCCAAACCTCGGAATGCAGCTGTATCTTAAGCCACGGCACCGATTACGCTCATCGCGACACTGGTGCGATTTATAGCTGCCCCGGGGCGAGATGGACTGCGATGGAATAGATATAATAGCCCGGGTTTCGTCTCGCACGGTGTTCGTTGTTTGGTTTGACATTTTGGGGTGTGGATTGGGGATAGTAAGTGGCTAGTGGTACTTAATCGAAAGCGAGTATCTAGAGGGGCGGGGTGTTCTATCACCGTACGTAGTTTGTGGTCTTGTAGAAGGCTTCCTGTAGTTTATTATACAGGGAGTCTGGTTTACGAGACACACCGTGCCCTCCTACATTCTTCTCCCCTGTAATGTTTCCTTCCGGCGGTTGGAGGGATATTCGTCTCGAATATCTTCGGAAGGGAGGGTGTTACGTTTGTATAATTCACCGCTGTCTCCTGGGGGATCACCGTATCAAGAGAAAAACCCGTTCTGGATTAAATTGGAATTGATCAATAGCTAATAGTTGCCAGTCTTCATATTCCGTTCTCGGGTTTACAAAGAAACATCAATTTCTTTTTTCTCTATCACTTCTTTATTCTCATTGGTAGCTATGATTCTTTGATTGATATGTGGGACGAATGTGAAAGGGTAGGCAGATGGGTTGGTTGACAGGTGCAAGACGTCAATGGAGACACTGTCAACGCGGAACCGTCGCAATCGCCGTGGGTGCCTGCGTGGTATTTTTGCATCATTGGCTCGACACACACAAACCCGCACAATGAGCGCGCGACACTTCCTACGGCTAAGCATAGGTAATTCCAGTTTACGAATCACAAATATGTCGAATGCCTTCAATTCAGAGAATATTACTGAAATTGCTATTTTTCTATCATTTTTATCAATTGGTCTGCTCGCTAAATACTTAGGAAGTAAGTACCTATCCATATAGCTGGCCATCTACGCAGAGAAAAAATTACCCGTTGAGGTATCAAGCTTGCCTAAGGCATCATGGAGTAGTGCACCAATCATACCCATCAATTGACCTGTAAGACGAGAATCGCGGCTCGGTAAAAGAGCCAGGCGCCTGTTGTAGGCTTCCATATCTTTCCCATGTGCTGCAAACCACGTAGATCTCGATGATGTTCGCTTTGTAGATTCCACTTAACCCCCAAAAGTCAATTGCACTGCCTCATCACGTCCACAAGAGCAGAAAGCCCCCAAATCTTCAAACCAGAATTGTTCCTCAGGCTCTGCTCCAAAAATCGCAAAAAAGTAATCATCAAAAACTGCAAAAGTTAACCTTCGTTAAGTGGGATTCCCGTGTCGTCACCGACCACAGTACTGACCACTCGCTATCAAGCTTAAATAAGGCAGAGCGGACGGGATACCTTGCTGACTTGGATGCTATGAACGAAGACGAAATGTTTTGTATCGTTGGAGCTTATATCCCGTAAAAATTTTTGCTGTAACTGCGTGTCCATGCCGTTTTGGGAAGGACGTCGCGATTGTGTTGCGACAGTATCGGGGTTGGCTAGGGCTGCAGGGTTGCTGCGCGACAGGATGTAAACTATGCGACGCCAATGGTATTCCGTGGCACGGGTTAGAGAGCATGACGTTGGCGGCTGGAAAAGCCCGGCAACTAAAGTTGTAACCAATAGGCAGGACATTCTGTGTTGAAAGCTGTCTGCCTGTTGGTTTGCCAGGTGAGAGACAATGGGCTGAAAAGTCAAGAAAGAGACAGGGTTTCGAGGCTTTGGAGGAATATCGAAGGCAATTTTAGTCGAAGGCGGTAGGAAGCATATTTGAAATCTGGTTCGAAATTGTAGCCGCGCATTGGAAGATATAGAGGGAGCCGATAGTAAGTCGAGGGGCGGTCAGATCTGACATGAATGTCAACTCAGCATTGACAAGCGTTGACAGAGTAATCGGCAGCATTGTCAGCGAGGCGAACTCTCACAGGAAGCTTGCATCGGTATCAATTGAATGAATTATATCTGTTCTTTATTATGAAGGTTAGCTAAAATAGCTCAGAAACAGATGGCCAGAACGGATGTAACAATGCTTTCAAGCCTGCATGAAGCTCCGATAAGTGTCGTGGGGGAGTTTTCCGGAATTGAGTTTAGAGCCAAAAGTGCAATGGATCTCTGCGACCAGTTTTCTTGTGACCCTTGATGCTAGCTTGGCTTGAACCAAAAGAAGTGAATGATCCAATGAAAAAAAGACGTCAGCAGTGTCGCAAGCACTTGCTGAAGAAATCGTGCAACCTAGAGCTCGAGCTCCAAGATTTGGCCAGGCTGGCAGAGGAAGAGGATGGGATGGGAGTTAGGATCGTGCTAACACGGCTTCCAAAGGGACAGATATGGGCGCGTCCGCCTTCATATATGTGGGTGTGGGGTAAAAGTTCACGGCAGGCAGTCGCGAAGATAACACCAAAGCCGCGCAAGACCTCGACGGGAAGGGTCGTGCAGGTGACGTACCCCTCCTAAGAGCTCAAGCATGATTTGGCTTCATCGCGGGGAACGAGGCCTCCAACGTTCCGCAGCTACACGAACGAGCATCTGGATAGAATCTGCAACCTCAATTGGTCCTAGTAGCTGCATGGAAGCAGAGATTAAAAAGTAACCGAAAGAAGTGTCTTTTTTCACGAAATGACTAAAGCTCGTTACAGTATGAGGCTTTTAATTCTTGAGGGACTGGGACCAATTTGATCGAGGGGTCGCGATCTCCACAACAGGCTCGGTATGGCTGCTTGTGACATTATTTCCTCCCTTGCTGCAGGGAAGCGAGAGACAAGATCCAATTAAAACGGGAATGTCGCCAGCCGCCTGTCTAGATTTGGGCATCAGCATCGAAATCAGCATCACCGGATGTGAAGAGAGCGGTGGGTTGTTTTGGTGTGTTGTATGTGTTCCAGAAGGGCTCATTATGAGTCACACTCAACAACCCCTGCTAACTTGGTCCAACAATCCAAATTGCCAAAGAACGAAGAAAGGGAAAGGAAGAAGGGCTGTCGCGGGAATTTAGGATTGGATTGGACAAATAAGCGACTTCAATTTCACTTCCCTTTTTGGTTATTAGCATTTCCCTATCATTTTTAGCGCGAGAGAAAAGAAGGAAAAAGGAAATACGGCAGGAAGAAACAAGAGATCGAGAAGGAGAGAAAGAGAGAGGATGAGGCTGTAAGAGTCATACTTGCATAACACCCCGGTCCGCCCACTTGATCTGTATGTAACAACAGTTTGCTGGGATTTCTCTGCTACCCGAACGAATGGGATCGTAGGGAAATACTGTGGGACAGTCAATGATCAAGCCAGAGCGAGAGATCCACTTTTTGGTTTATTCGACCTGTCGGGATCTGGTCGCGAAGAAATGGAATAGAAAGAGATATGCGACTCTGGTATGATCATCCCCGTATCTGCGACACGAAACGGTATCTATAATTTCCAATCGAAATAGGTTTCAGTCCAGCTGAACGAATGCAGCTTGATCAAGGCAACACCGATGCAAGCCGACCGATGCATACGTTGGATCGAGCTTGATCAATTGATGCTAGTTCAAGAAACCTTGCTTTGCGATCGTCAGGCGCGAGAATGGATTTCTTGATCTCTTCCTTGTGAAGGTACTGTATCCAACCTAGCCCGACAATTTGGAATCTTATCGTTGGTGTTTAATTTCGTCACTCCCTTGCCTGCTGCTCATTTAAGATTAACTGGGGGTGGGGTGCTAGCGGGCGGTGCTGTGCCTCAGGAGCCTGAGCGAGCGAACAAGAAGAAAGTCCATTTGGGTGGGATTTTTTTTGGTTCAGGCTGGTAAGCTAGGGCGCAGGCTTAGCACGAAACCTGCAGCACGAAACCACACCCACCTGCAAAAAACCCGCCGAGGTTCCTTACAAACCGCCTCGTTGAACCCCGAAATTAAACAAAACAGGGTATCAAAAGTCGAGACGCGATCGTTAGGAGTGAAAGCTGCCTGCCGTTTTTATCGACAACAGGCGACCAGGAATCTTTTCGCGAACGGTAAACTCAATTGGGGCCTGTACCTTTTTCACGACCAGAGACGCAGCTGGAGAATGCACTTCTGTTTCAAGGTCGCGAATTGCAAGGGAAGCGGGTTCGCCTCAGTGCTGCCGCTGCACCAAAATGCCGTGCTATGAAGTACAAAAAAGAGAATGTGCATACAAAAAGTTCATTTCAATGCCTCTGTCTTCAAATCGGAAAGGGTTTTGCGATTGGTGTTGGAGAGGGTGTGTGTGCGCCGGGTTGATTGTTGCTTCTGGAAGTACCATAGACTTTCCGCGATCCTTGACTGGTACTTTCAAGGGACCTGGGCTGGAAACACAAGCCAGATCTGAACGTCACCTGCCTTTCCATTCCTAAAATATTTTCTTTGGTTCTTTGAACTTTCTTTTACCCGAACCGCTGAATGCTATTTTGCGCGAAACGAAAGGGAAGAAAAAAAAAAAGGTTAAAAACCGGGGGAAAAGAGTTTGCGTGGGTGGTGCCGTCAGCAACCCCAAGAATTCAAAGATGAAATATGTCTACCTATCGCTACTACGAAAGTGAATACGCTAACGGAATGATCTGCCTGCGGTTCAAGACATTCAAGACTTCAGGCCAACGCTGAACGTTTGTTAGGCGACGACCGACCTACGTAGCATTCTTCTTGCCTGGACAGCTGGGCAGAAGAGATATTCTTAGACCATCGATAGCTAGGTCTAGTTATTCCAGGGTCCTTGTTAACTCCATCTGAGCGGCGGGTGAGAGTGTGAATCAGAAAAAAACAAACTCGCTCAAAGACAGCATATTCGCTGACCTCTGATGTTCACTAATTTATGAAATCCAATGCTATGGACGGGAATAAAAATAAAAAATATAATGCACGAAAAAATGAAGAAGAATAGGAATGTCCGTGTGAGAGCTTGTCGGCTAGTCCTGGAGGTGCTGCATGTCGCCAGCTCCAAACTGTCTGAACGAACAAAAAGTATTCGGTACAAAAGCTAACAAGAGGAAGTGCCGGAAAAGCTGCCTTGCAAGCCTCAGAGCACCAAAGAGTGAGGTGGACCCAGGACCCACCCACCCACATCTCTGTTCCCCTCCCTTGTCTGTATGCTCCACCCTGGTCACATCCATCACACCCTCTTTGCAGGAATACCCATGTTCTTGTTTAATTCTTTTTAGGAGCGGACCTGCTTGCTTTTTTCCCCGTTCCTTTTTTTCTCTTTTTTGGTTGTTCTTTGGTTGTGAGAAGGAAAAAAAGAAGAACGAAAGAAGGAAGAGTGTGTGGAGTGTGCAGCAGCATACCTTAGCTTAGCATACTTTGGCAGTGGTGTTGAGGGTTTGCTACTACCAAATTCTATAAGTATCCGCGTGAGTCACCTTTGTCGACATTTCCCTTCTTCCACTTCGCTCATACAAATCCATCATTCACACAATTTCATAAAATACTTCACACCACAGTTATTTCATATATACCATATATATACATATAAAAAATAAAAAAGTAGAAAAATTTCCCAGGTTATAACTCGTCCGAAATGGCTGCTTAAATCTTGCTTAGATTTTCCCTTCGCCACTTCCTTCAACGAGCATCACAGTAATTCAAACTGTCTGCCCAAACTTCCTCCCCCCAACCCCACCCCTTTTTCAAAATAGATTCCCTCCCGTTCAATCAGGCCCCGTCTTCTAAAGACTCGCCTGATTTTACAACCTTCAAAATAACTTCGCTTAGCGAGTTCCCCCAAACAGCCTTCAAAATTTCACCCTCAACGGAAGCTTTGCGTTACGCACAAGCCCAAGAAAATCCACCAGGATGGCCTTCCCAACCAGCACCCCATTCGCCAACCAGGCACTCACCACTACTACTGAACAAAGACAACAATTCGACGGAGATTGCTCTTTTCGGAGCTGCGGTAACCCCTCAAGCCTTCAACTCGGACTTCGAACTCTTCGGACCACCAGACCAGCCACCAGCCAGGAGAACCGAACGGCTCTCTTCGACTTCGCGTCTGATCCCTGATCACCTAGCTACCCCCGTTAACGGTAGCCCAACCGTAGTCACTTCGACTGCTGTAGGAGACGCTGTATTCAATCTAGGTTATACTACATCTTTGCCAACCGCACGCAACTGGTCCGCTACATCTGCCGCCGCCGCTCTCTCCAATTCTCATCAATTGGTTCAACGATCCCCATTCGTGAACAACTCTGCAGAGTTCAATCCTGCTTTGATTGAAGCCTTGACTAACGAACAAAGGGTGCATCTGATTCAAAGAGGTATTTCTTCCCGTCCTTCAAGCCCTTTTTCTTCCCTTCCTTCTTCCCCTTCTACATCACCACACAGCCCCACCTCAACACATCCTCCCACACCTGTAGATCCTGCAGAGGTTTGCACTAGTGGCAGCACCACCACCACAATCAACTCGCATCCTCTTTCGATTATTAATAAGCCCCCATTCCCACCTTCCTCTCTCCCCTCCATTGAAGAAATCTTGAAACATTCAAACTCCCTCGAACCTGTACTTCAGCAAGATATCGATATGGATGATTCTCTACCCACAAACATGTATCAAAAAGATTTTCCCCTCTTTGACAGCCCCCGATCTTCCACCTCATCCTTTTCTTCTCCAGTTGTACTAAACAATCCTTTTGCTTTTCGCACAGAGTTCGCCAGAAGGCAAAAACACATGTTGGAAGACGAGCTTTTCGCTGGGCTGGAGGCCTCCCCCCTCCACGCCAACGATATGACCTTCTCTCCAAACAACCCTCTCCTCCACGACTTTTCTCCATTCATTGGAACCATTAACACCGGACGAACCAATGAAACTCTCGACGACTCCCCAACCGGCCTCGACACCCCACTCTTTGGTGTCGATGATGCCGCTTTGGATGACTGGACTCCTCTCTTCTCCAGCGAGGAGCAGTTCAACTTTGCCAATTCCGCTCCTGTCCCGATGGAACACACTCCATCCGGAGATGGTACGCTGGTTAACCCAGCCGCTTTGATGATCAATGGAGAGTCGACAACCCCACCACTCGCCGCGGTTATCCCAACCCGGCAGTACAGCAATGACTCCAACAAGTCTAACTCTCCATCGTCCCCGGCAACCAAGCCAAAGTCTGCTGGAGCCAAGCGCTCTTCCCTCAACGGCATCAGCCGAAGGAAACCAGCCCTTGATCTTCCACCAGTTACTTTCGATCCAAGCAACCCAGTTGATATCAAGCGAGCAAGGAATACAATGGCCGCTCGTAAATCCCGAGCGAGGAGAGTCGAGAAGATGGAGGAGTTGGCGGAAGCCGTAGATAAACTGCAAGCTGAGGCTGCAGCTCTCAGGGAGGAGAGGGAGTTCTACAAGAATCTAGCCAGACAGCATGGCGCCCTAGTTGATTGACTTAGGCAAATCCTGCTGGTACAGATTGCAAAAGGAGGAAACACAAATGGAATTGTTCAGAGTATTCTTGCTGGTGATAATTTTGGGAATTTACTCGGTCTTAACCAACCTGGTGGAGTTTCTTTGGGCTTGTAAGCGCTATTTTTTCAAACGCTTTCTTTACTTTGCTCATTGCTGGAGGACTTCTTTTTCTTTTCTTGTTTATTGTTTTTAACCTGATCACTTTTCACTTGGAACGATTCGACAGCTTTTCTCTACCACTCAATTGGGTCTTTATTCTTTAGACCCGTTGAATAATGTGGTCCTTTTACTTTTTTTAGTTTATGATTTTACGAACTTTGTCTTTTGAGTCTTTTATGTTTCTTTGGATTTATTAGTTTGTACGCACGCACGCGATATTGGTCTTTTTTTTTTTGAGGTTGCCAAATTTTGGTCCTCATTTTTTGAACGGAGGAAACCCTTTTCTCTAGGTTATTATTCGCTACCTATGGGTTAGAAAACTTTTACAAAAATCCACAAAAAAATAGTTGAAGCTACAATCAAATCAATTCTATCTTTTTTCCTCCCAAAAGATGATCCTTCACTGTAGACAATAGAATAGGATTTAGGGATAATTTTGCATTTTACCAATTCTCAAGATGACCAAGAGAGAAGAAGAAGGCTGAACTAACACGCCTTTATCGCAGCTGCAATGAAACGATGACGGCCCTTTTTGCCTCGAATTGTTTGATGATGGGAGCAGAAACGGATGCTTTCGCACATTTCGCACATTTCGTACAGCTGTGCAGGCGGTTGTTCCCCACAAGGCAAAAGTTGACGAAAAAATAGAATTAGGAGGGAGGGTGTGTGTGTGTGTGCACGAATCCTTCACCAAAATTCTGTGTGAAGGTTCTGCCCCCACCCCCATGCATGTGCAACATGTATGCTCAGCTAACCGTCACATTACGATTTTTTGTAACCAAGCCCGATGGAGTTTTTGAATTAGTCTATGGCTTTTTAGCACCGCCAGCATGTAGCATGTTGAATCCCGAGGAATATATCGGAAAAGAGGCGTAATTGATCCCATGGAAAGGTATCGATATATCCCTCATCCTTGAGGTTTATTTCTGAGTTTTGGTTTTTTCTTCTCAGGAGGTTGAGAAGGTTCGATGCGGGTTGTGACGAATGGTTTACATGTCGTTCTCTGCTAAGCCTCGAAGATAAGTCCTGGAGCGTGATGATGATGATTATGATGATGCTCTCTTCGGTTCCATGGTGGTTGATGGCGGCTTTAGCGGTTCATGGAAAGTGATGGAGGATTATCCTCATGGTTTCTCTTTTCCTTGTAACTTTTTCGTGGGCTTTCGGATTGATATTTCGCATACCTCCAACTTTTGTCCTCCGTCGTCGAGCGCGAGCTCGAGCTCGCCCGCCATGGCTGTTGCGCGAACGAAAAAAAAGTTGGAAAACCCACAATGTATTCATTCATCGCAGGGGGAGCGCTCGACCAACAATGATAATGCATGCTTACGAAGGGTGACACCAACAAGGCGCCGAAGCCTATAATACAAAGTCTCTTAAGATCGGATCGAGAAAATGATCTACTCGTCTCGAATATCACATTTCCATTCTTTTCCATGGTTGGTGTTTTCGTGTATTTTAGTAATTGTCAGCAAGAAACCAGCAAGCTATAGCTAAGTCGAAAGCTAACCCCATGTGATTAACTGACCAGTAGCACCCCATCCCCAACCCGCATTGCATTCATCCATCCAATCCTCATCCTATCCCATCCTAGATTTTTTATAAAAAATAATCTCGTATCCCATCGTTGGGGTGCAGATTGCTTTGCGTCCTCCTAAAGATTGGATAGGTATCCGCCAATGTATCCGTCAATGTACCATCTACCTCCTCCACCCTCCCACACCTTTCTCCGAATTCCTAAATTCGGGTTGCACGGTGGGACGACAGGTCCAAAATACCCATGCAAGCCCCCAACCCTTCCAGAAAACAACAGGGTTCGCAGGGAAAGAGAGAAAAGAAGAAAAAAAAAAAAAAAAAAGAAAAAGGGAAAGAAAGAAAAGAAAGAGGGCGTCCAGGAATTAAATTTAACAAGGCGTGGAGATCTCGTGAGCCTCACTTGGACCCTGCTTGCGCGGATATTCTACTGTGTATCGTTGAAGGTCCCACCCATTGTCTTGCGATAGATTATTATTAATTCTCTGTCTGTTCCCTGGGTGGATAATAATAGTATCGAATATCCCCACAATGACATCTCGAGAAACGAAACGATGAACGTGATCAAAGATGACCCTTTTTCAAAAATCGGCCCGAGGCCTAGGGTCCAGCTCAGGCCTGGTGGATCGCAGAATGCAAGCCTAAAAGTCCGACCCTCACGCTATAACCATGATCAAACTAAAACCTGTCTCTAGTTAAGTGCAAGATCCATCGCTACGAAACTATCGGTCCGCAGCTAGCCTCAGCGATGTCTTTGATGATTCTCTCTCCCGTGCTCCACAAGTCTTGCCCTGACCTCCCCGCCACCAATCCAAATAAAAAGAAGGCGAACAGATGAACCAAAAAAAAAGGGTGGGTCGATAACAACCGCAGTATGGGTGACAACAGTTAGTGAAAAAGGCGGGGCCCTTTCGTGTTTTTCGCTTTTGTAGTCATACTCGCATAAAAACGTCCCCTGCGCGTGCCATCTCAAGCTCCACCTATCTGCAGGTTTTACGGGTTTTCTAATCTAGACTAAGCTATATCCCCTTGATCAAACCCCCCTTCCTTGAAAAATTAAAAAGAATTCAAGTATATGCGATTGGCCGCCTACTTCCCTCTTTTCCTTCCCCATTCGACGATTCGCCAGAATACGAATCGAAGAAGCTAGCCTGCAGTTGTCAAACTAGCTTGTGCTCGAACAGCTGCAAGGCGTGCGCCAGGCGTCTGAAGGGGGGGGCGAGCTCGGTAGACGCTCTTTTTTTCGCATGCGACGATGTGCATTGTTGTCTCCTTTTTTAAACCTTTGGACAAGACAAAAGTGCAAAAAGGAAAACAACGAAGAGAAAAGATAAGCGTTAGCGCGGGCTTTTCGACTTTTTCAACCGCTTGCAGATTTTCCTCGGCGGGATGATACGTGGACGGATCGCCGCCTTCCGATGTGTAAGTATAGATGCGTCGGTGTTGAGTTTCTGCAGGGGGTTGGTGATGGGAGGGGGGAATGAGTCTACGATTGATGGTATCGCGGGGTTTTTCTTGATTTTCTTTTTTTTAAGGGTTGATATAGCTGTAGCAAGGCGAACATTCTTCAATCACGCGAAAGGAGAAGAATGGTCGGCTACAATCCCTCCGCATTATATTCTTATAATTTAACCGTGCATTTTGGTAAAACGAGCAGTGAATAAGTATCTGATTAAAGATTGACTTTTTTTTGGTGTCCCTTTTCCTGCAGCGGAGATATCTACAGGGTACGTGTACGAGAATTGAAAATATCTATCTAAAGTAATACATTAAAATATAAAGGCCCGAAGGAGCGGAATAGTTTAAGAAGAAAGTGAGAAGAAGGGAAAGAATGGAAAGAGGGGAAAGTAGTAAAAATCCAGACCTGCAGAAATACTGTATGCTGGAATTGAATAGAACAAAAAAAATGTTACATGCTGCGAAATTAGAAGATCTTAAGACAGATTACAGTCAAAGTATGGTACATGAATGCAAGAGGGAAAGCAGAAGAAAGAGTAAAAATTGTATAGGTTGAAAAGATTCTGTGGTCCTCATAGAAAACTCACAGTTGTAGAGAATGAGATAGGGTGGTATCGAAACTCATGGCTGACATTATCAGGTTATATGGTAAGAAGGGTATTAACGAGAGAAAAGTTTGGAAAGAGGCATGCTGCTCGTACAGCTGAGAAAGAAGAATAGACAGAAAGGAGTGTATAGATAATCTGAGGCTTGAGAATTAGAGGGAATATTGCGCAATGAATACTTGGAGAGAGCCCCGGAAATGCATCCATTGATATTAAAGGGTAAATGTAAAATAGAAAAAAAGAACCATGAAGCTTTTGAGTCGTCCAGTATCGTCCTCCTCCACTTTTTTTAGTACGCCATATTTTTCCGTTTATGTATGCCCGGCAAAAAAAAGTAAAAGAAGCTGAGAATCAACAAGAGAAAAGGAAAAAGCCGTTAAGAAAGCAAGGGTATCGTGAAAGATTCGCTTTTGCAAAGACTTTGGGATAAGGTCGAGATATCGTGATCATTGAGAGCGTGATCAAAGTCGCATGTAGGGTTTTGGTGGTATATCCGGTGTGTATCTTGAGTGAATTACGTGAATATTCCAAGTTAATCTTGTCTGGGGTGATATGTGTGTCGCCATTTGCTGCAGACCAACCCTTACAGAGAGGGCCAAACTACTGTTCGACGACACAATCGGAGAGGTTGATGAGCAACTGGGCGAGGCAACGCTTGGTGGCTTGGTCATCACGGAGAACCTGGGAGAAAGTTGCATCCCGGAGTGGTTCTGGGAGGCATTGACGCAAGGCTTCGCGTGCGCGTGGATTGTCGCTCAACCTACATATAATCTTGTCAGTAAAATTATCTCCAATTGACACGAGGGAAATAGAGAATACCTTAAGAAGCACCGAACGACGTGTTTGAGCAACCTTACAGTCTGTTGCTCGACGAGTTGATTGACCATATTGCTAAGGACTGTCCCAACCGCGTAGAATCTCTCATACGTCTGGCAGATATATTGCAATCCGGTATCATCCAAGAGAATCTTCTGAACGATGAAGATTGCGACAGTTTTCGATAACTCGGAGCCAGTCTCCATGATTCGAAGGCACAATGGGATGATCTCAGTAGAGAGGAGGAAATTGATGACATCGGAGCTGTCATTCTTGACAAGGGCGCCGATAACGCCGAGGGATGTGAGGCGAAGGTACTCGAAAGGTCGAGACTTTGAGGTGGTGTTGAGGAATGGGTAGAGGAAGAGTGGGATGTGGGCTAGGCATTTGGTTAGCAAATGATTTAATCTCCAATCGCGGGATGTACTAACCGTTCAAGAAAAGATTTCGCGTGTCGTTGTGGGAAGCGACACACTGAAGCAATGCCAAAGCGTTGCAAACCCTGTTTGAAGCCGCGGCCGTCAGGGAAGACGGGTTCAAGAGAGGGTAGACGGAGATGATCTCCTGGACAAGAACAGCCATCACACCTGCGGGTAAACGGAAGGGCTGGTTAGTTCCCGTTGTCGAGGATTGCCGTGGAGAGTATGAATACGTACCAAATGAATGCCAGAGAAGCAAAGCGAGATCATCAACTTGCTCGCGCTTCTTAGAGAGCTCCAAGAGAGCCTGTTCCCGCGACCCACCTGCCACCAATTCCATGATCCATCCGTAGACCTTCTGCTCCTCCTCCGAGGCACGTTGTCCCGGAGCCATGCCTGCCGGAGTTCCGCCGTTAGCGGCAGCAGCGGCAGCGGCAGCGGCCTGTTGTTGAGCTTGCTGGACGTGCTGTTGTTGCTGCTGATGCTGCTGGTGCTGCTGCTGAACTTGAGCGGAGTTGAGTAGGGCCCGAGGATTGATGTTGTAGAGATTCGGCTGGGATTGCTGGGAGCTGGTCTGCATCTGGGCCTGTTGGTGTTGAAGGTGATGCTGCTGTTGCTGACCTTGCAGCCAACCCTGCTGATCATGTGCGAAGCCTTGATGGCCGCCCGTGAACGGTATCGAACTTTGCAACATTATCTAGTCGTGCGACGAGGAATTCTGATGTGTGAAATTGGCTTTATTGGGAATGATATTCCTAGTTAGGTCGTTCCGAAGTGCTGCAAGGATGCAAAATTGGAATCGGCCGAGATGAGGCTTTTAGGCTGGAAAAGACGGGCGAAAGGCTTACAGGAGGTCGATCTGCCCGAGACTTCGCGGTTTAAAAAAAGGGAGGATAGGAAGAAAAGGACAAGGGTTTGGGGATGGATGGAAAG
>LDUD01000037.1:282165-300334 GCA_012184295.1 Dactylella cylindrospora
CAAACGCGCTCCCTCCGCCTGTCGCCATACCTCACAACCAAACCGATAGCAGCCAACCAAACAAGTGCAAGCAGGAAACAAGCGGCGCAGCCTAATCAAGCAAGAAAACGAGGAGCGGAACGGAACAAAACGAAACAACGTTCCTGAATATTACTAGGTACACATCCCGGTTAGACTCTTAGATGCTGATGAGGCTCTATATAGGGTCGATACATTAAAAGAAAGTTCCTTACGCCCTAACTGAATTATCAGCAGCTCGAGCATAGTAGCTGATCCTTGATCCTGCTGTTGGGTGGTGGCTCACCAAACACTTTTTGCCGCTGCTCCCAGCACAGCAGGCGCAAACCCATCCGTGCATGCCCACACTGCACTGCACTACTGCACAGTTGCCGTATACACTACTACTACTAACTACCACTAGCATAACCCGCGACCCCCAAAAAGTCGCGTAACCATCAACATGCCATCAACCCGGCAAAGCCTCCTGCACAATGCCAACGGGAACTCTCAACCACCAGTAGCAGCCACAGTAAACCAAACACCAACTGTAGATAGAAGTTCTCAGCAAGACTTTCCCCAGAGCTGCCATCATCCCCTCCACTCCCAATGGCAGTTTGCCGCAGTCTGGGAATTCCTATACCAGTTTCATGATGGCCTCAAGTGCCCCCACTATGAAGACATAGAGGTATGACAAAGTTTACAAATCTAAAGTTTCGCACATTTTGCTTCCTAAATTCATTCAGCTATCATCGTCTATCATATCAACCCTCGGGGATTTACTAACCCACTCCTGTTCTTAGGATTTTGCGAATGATCTGACCAATCCAACCGGAACACAGCTATTACACGATGTCCAAATCGGTCTCTTGAAGAACGTTTCGTCTCAGCGCGGCCTAACGTATAACCCACCCGTCCCTCTATATCGCCATCTTAAGGCCAATGCTCATATCTTCTAGGATTGATCAATTCGAGGACTACACAAGACGTCAGTATGTAGCGAAAAAGCCAGATGGGAACCCGTTTGGGTCCGCGGAAGCCCCAACCCCGTTTTCTAGCTTCCAACCTGAACACAAGGTCCGAACCATCGCTGCGATACATCCCACAGCTATAGATCGACTGACGGTGGAATAGGTTTTGGTCCTGCACCAGCTTTGCATGTGGATTTTAGCAAAGCCAGAAATTTTCAGAGAAAAGGTGGACCGCGACAAAACAGCGGACCATACCGACTGGGTATGCACCATAGCCCCATGCTTACCAATATGGGATTTTAGAATAATTCCTAACTTCTTTCGGTAGCGGATCGATCCAATTGGCTGGGACTCTCGAGGAAATACGTACTACCAATTCGACAATCGTTATTTGTATTGTCGAACAGAGCCACTTCCCCCGGTATACCAAAAATGGAAGAGTCGAAAACTCAAGAGTGGTCGAGCTATTAAGCGTAGACGGCTTTCGGAGATGGAGGACGACGAAACTGGCGAAGAAGAACCCGCACCGATGGATGAGAATGCCCAATTTCTTTCCCAGATTGGCTTCAAATGCCTATGTTCAAACCTGGAAGAGTACAGGGCCTTGGTCTCCAAATTCGAGAAATCTAAGCATCCCGATGAGAAAGAACTCGTTAAACTCATCATCGAGGACATTCTCCCTAATTTCGAGAAGGAAGAGCAGGTTCGTCTATTGCTAAGACCAAAAACATTAGCCTATTCTAACATCACAAATTTAGAAACGAAAAAAGAAACTTCTTGAAGAAGAAAAAGAGCGTGCTCGCCTCGAACTGCTTGCGGGTAGAAAACGATCAGCTAGAGTTGACGAGCGTATTGCTAGACAACGAGAGGCAGAGGAAAGAGAACTCGTCCGCCAACGCGAGCACGAAGAGCACGAGCGTGAAATGAAGGAAGTACACTTGCGACAAAAAGAAGAGGAGGTGCGTCGGTTTCATCCATTATTGTTTTAGCAAGCATCACTAATACTCTCCTAGGCCCGACTCGCAAAACTTGAAGAACGTGAGAAGCGTCTTCAAGAGCGAGAGCTGCGGGCGAAGCAACGGGAAGCAGAGCGTGTCCGACTCCTCGACCCAGATGCTACCGAGTCCGACGATAATATACCTTCTGGGAGTCGGAAGTCCTCACGCCAGAAAGAGAAACGTAAAGCTGAGTTGGAGACAGAGGATAAGGACTGGGTCTTCGACTGCATTTGCGGGATCCACGGCCAAAACTATGTAGGTGTGATCAGATACACTTTGGCCCCAGTAGCCCCACTAACCTGTTCGCTTAGGACGACGGAACTTTTAGCATAGCCTGCGATAGATGTGGGGTCTGGCAGCATACAAAGTGTCTAGGGCTTCCAGAATCTGCAGCCGAGGAGGATGAGTTCATCTGCGACCGCTGCAAGGACAAAGAATTAGCCGCCAAGAGTCCGCCGATCAAAATCAAGATTCGTTTGAATGTGCCTGCACCATCGGAAGGTGAGGGCAACGAGGAAGCTATTAGGCCACTCTTCGTAACAGGGTTAAGCAACGGATTACCAGCCACAAGCACCTCGTCGATTCCATCTACGGATCCCAAGACAATCACCCTAGTTTCAAAGTTTCCAAAGACACATCGGGTTGGGTCGCCATCCCCGGAAACATCAATGCCGCTTAGGAATGACGCTGAAACGTCCATAGAGAACGGGGGTACGAATAACAGTATCTCGGAACCAATATCAGAGCAATTCTCCGAGGATGTTACAATGACAACAGCCCCTCCCGAAGATGATTTACCCCCATCTCCCCTCCGCAAGAGTTGAAAGAAGACTAAATGTTTCAGCTCCCAACTGCTTCTATTGTTCCCTTATCTGCCATCACCACCACCATGACTCCGTAGTAGTTCTCAGGAGTTTTCGTCCGATGATTTTGAAACAATTCCTTAGAACTCCAATTTCACAGTTTCGTTAATGCACCTTCAATCACGTGGATACTTGATAATAGTCATCTCGGGGCCAATTCATTCGGAATAGTCTGTTTTTAGCCACATGGCAATCCATCTACTTTACTACCATGAGGGGAAGAGTTGTTACACATGTTGGTTGGAAAGATTCCGATACCTGAGAAACAGGGACATATATCCTTTTTCTTTTTCCCGCCTTGATGTAACAATGGCTTTGCGGAACTTTCTATCCTGCCGTCCCTTGCCATAGTTGGATACCTCAGGCCTCCCGCCAACAAAGCAATGGAGCGATTCTAGAAATTCCCTTTAGATCTCTTGCCGAAATTCTGAATGGACGTACCAATAATAGCACAAGACTGCTGCTGCTGGTTTTATGTAAGATAATGATCAACCTTGAGGCTCAAGTTTCAAACAAAATGTTTAAGGTCTGCTGTATTTACGATAATGAATTGCATTCTTCCCTCGCTACTAAAATAAGCACCTCGTGCCACCAACCAAGGACCCCTTTTCATTCCCTTCCAACTCTAGCATCGGTAGACACCGAAACTCAACTTTGAAACTATGACGAATATCACCACGTAGCGTCACCTAGCGGTATTGACACTATAACAAAGTTAGATGCCAGGCAGATAACTCGTATGGTCATAGATTCGCTATTTGGCACCTGCAGTGATATCGTGATAATATGGCTTACAGCTTAACAGTGACCCACCTTTTTCGCTCTGTACCGCAATCACGATACCCCCTTTTCCTGTGCACTAGCATAGACACAAGTTTGATGGAGTATACATTTGCGATGCAATGCCTAGCTTACTGGACCAATCACGTCCATTTCAGTGACAGCTATCAAATTAGTGACAATCCCGTGCAGATGCTCTAACATCCGTGAAAAACAATCTGCACTTGTTCTTTCAAATCCCACCGTGCCTACACGTACCTAAAGTTTCCAGGAGCACCCTTGTCAGAACCTTTATGAGTACGGATGCTCTCATTTTGTGTAGGGCTGCACGATTCGGATATGCCACACTGCAGGATTCCGGGTCAGCCCTATCGAGACAAAATTTTCCACAAAATCAACGCATTCCACTTACTTTCTGATGCGTAGGGCGGAGACGGGAGGGTACATCGGGGCGGTGACATTTCGGTAGGCATAAAAATTAGTCAGCTGACCCGACTGGTCCAATAAATTGTGACTATGCATGACAGTTTTTCCGAGACGTCTCGATTGTGATGTTCGGAAGGATATCCTGCTTCCCCGCGGCCAATGTATTTCGTTGAGAGAAAGATCGTGATTGCCAAATATTTGCGACGGGAAATCAAAAAAAAAAAAAAAAAAGACTGCCCCTCCCGTTTTCTGCAACTGACATCTTGGCAAAACTGATATCTGAAAGAGCCGACACATTTATATCTAAGACTAGGATTTTTAAAATTGAGCAAACGGCAACCGTGGGAATTGACCATTAAGCTGGCGAGAGAGTTTGTCTTCTAGCCTTGATCCGTGGTAGCCAGTTAGCCTGTCTCTACATTGACAGGTACCTGCATGCAACCATCCTGCTTTTGGTGCCAACCGCCGAAATTTGCACTTTCCCCCTCCTCTCCCCCAATCCTAGCCCTCGTATCCTGTATGGTAAGCTGTGTTGGATTTCGATCATAGGATTGCGTGCATAATTTGCAATCTGTTGGATCCAAATCCAACAAGCCCCCGGGTTATCAAATAAAGGTCAGCCAAGCTCCGACAGAGGGGGTTGCATATTCCAGACTGCCATGGAATGTGAACGAGCTAGTGAGACGCACCAATAGCGTTTGTTGATAAAGATCTGAATTGTTCACCTTGCAGTAGATGGTCGTTGCGAAGCATAAATAAAGGAAGGTGAGAATCAATCGAAACTGCGGGGCACTCGGTACACCACCATGCGCGAACCAGCCAAGCAAGAACTTCGGCCATTCAGCAGAAACGTACAGCTGTTGTCATGAATCTTGCCTTTGAGCTCACCCATGTCATCCCCAATTGGGTCGAATTGGGGGTTGGATTATGAGGCGGCAGTGTGGGATAACAACTACGTGACAGTAAGTCTTTCCGCTCCTCGCGCGTAGACACATATACAGTACAGTTTAAGGAACATCCGTGCTTATAGGTGTATTGAAACCCGTTCACCACGCATATACATACTAGATGAGGTTTACAAATATGCATCTAGAACTTTCGCCATGCAGGATGCGGTGAAACGGTTAGCCATGGATTGCGTCGATTGCCCAACATTACTATTGCAGGAACACACCTCACACCCCTGTCTAGCGTTAGGTTGACAATTTTTTTCCTCATGTTAATTTTGGTGTCTATATATTCCTTTACCTGTGAAGAAAAAAATAAATAAAACGTGGCGACTGTGGTGGGGTGGTGTCGAAAGTGCTTCCGCCTGCAGGAGACGGTCCTGCAGGGACGGATTGTCCAAGGGAACATGTACTCACGGCCGTCCCCATAGAGGATACCGTGATGCAGATCATACCGCCCGAGACCAATCATCTTGCAGCCTTTTCATGGCGGGAAGTTAAAATAGTTCAAGAGGTCGAGGGGTATCCTAAAATACGATCCGTAATTCATCTGGCCCGGCGGCGTGACCATACTTGCCCAATTTTGCGAATCCTACATGGGTCCATATGTACGTTGAATTCGGGATGCCTGGGAGCTAGCCATTTTACTCGGTCTAGTGAGCTCATAGCTATCCGATAGTTTACTGGGAATATTCTGGCAAAGGATTCCTGTAGATTTTTTCCCTCATGAGGAGAACCCCGTCACAGTGGCCAACCCGAATCTCTTCCCCCCTTCCCCCTTACGATTAACTGGCGGAGTCTAGGGCGAAGACTTCGGAATTATTAACTATTGATATTTTCCTGGAACCGAGAAAGAATTTGTCAGGTCATCCTTTTCTTCTTTCTCATCCTATCCTCACCGTTACCTTTTTACCATCTATAGATTGTTTCCAGGTACCGAGTGTTCCTGGAGTAGCAACATTTACCAGAGTTGTCTTTTTTCCTTACCTGTTGCTTCCGAGTTATAAGATTATTACCAAAAATTCTTTACCTTTATTAACCCCTGCCGATATATCGAAGCATAATATTCACCCTAATTCGGTCTCGAAGCCTCTACAAAAAGTATATACCACGCGGGTGATCATTCTAATAACCTAGCGACAGGTCATAGGTGAGTTCCGCCGAATACTGGACCTTAATGTGCCTATTGGCTGTGTTTGTGCCGCAGCTCGCTTTGCTGTTAGATGCATTTATGCTCATAGCTTCGGCATAAACAAAGAAACTGACAGTTCAGCTGCTCCAGAATATAACGTGCCTTTGGCTAGGCCACGCTTTACCCACCCCTCGTAATCTATCGCTTACTACGACACACATTTCGAAAGAAAGAAAAGAAAGAGATAAAGAAACAAGTCAAATCCAACTGGTGAACTCACCTGTTGTGAGGCTTTCGTTCTCGTGCAGAATACCCAGCCGTTACGAGCCTATAACGGTTATGCACAACAATATCCTAAACTAAAAGGTCCGTAGTAACCGTAGTAGGCATAACAGCCTCAGCGGGGTTTTTCTTTAATTTGCCTATTATTGTTAGAACCCTCGTACCTGTTGGAGATTCCACAGCACTGGTTTAGGTTGTTCCCAGTTCCATGGAAATCTAGAGATCCTAGCCGTTGTGCGAACAAAGCAAAAAGGGGAGAGGAAGAAAAGGTTCAGTTGACGTTGACATGCATTTTAACGCATGCACGAGACTACAGCGATCACATATGCCTAGTCGCCTAGGGCCGTGGGTCTTTCCAGGTCTAGCACACAGATCTCGATTCAACTGAATCGGTAGGCCATGCGATATCAAGGTTATTTGCGTGCCGACAACAGTCGCTACCTGTATAATGTTTTATATCTTCGGGAATTTTTTAAAATACTAATAGGTTGGATGACTTATAAGATAGGACAACTGTCCATTGTGCCAATTTGCCGAAAGTCCTATACGAAACCTTGTGGAACCGGTGTCTTAACGCCAACTTCCAAGCAATTGGAACGTCCAGCACCCTGAGATAACTTTCGACTAGCGCCATTCTAGAACTCGAAACGAACGGGATCCCTCGAAACGGCCGCGTCTTCTTTCTTGAGGATAAAGACAGCATACCGCCGCCCAGAAAGGCGGTGACCTGAAAGGGGTATTTTTTTCGTCTTCAGAGATCTACGATCTCTGTTGCGCCACCAACCACATATAACCGTCCTCAGATCTGGATCTGGGAGAGATATCTCGACTCGTTGCCACAACCACGTGCCGTTCAAAGAAACTCACTACACTCTGGAAGGTGACTTGTTTCAAACCTGTGATTGTGAACAGCGAGATATCAAGATCCTTACCGTCAAAACCGGCAATTTCCCGTGCGAATTCTAAACACGGTTTGACTTCTTTCTACGGGGAGAAGAGTTGGAGAAAGTCTCGGGAAGCGCACGTCCACTTGCGACAGCACCCGCGGATCTTCATATAGGGCTGGATCTCAGCTCAATTCTCAAATTCTGGTCATCCACATCCAATCCATAAATCAGCTCTCCGGTTGTCACTGCGGAACTGTCGACTTTGCGACTTCAAAGATAATAACCATTCTGATACATCATACTTTCTCATACTCGGGCCTTTGTGATACTTTTTGTGTTGCTTCAACAGCTCCAGAAACAGCAAGCTATACCAAATTACCACAGTTCAACGCTTTTCGTTCGCCGGTACTGTTCCCAGGTATAGAACGCCTGATTCTAGTGCTTGTACTCCTCTACTTAGGAATCCGTAACTTGAAAGCCATGGCCCAAGATCCCATTGCAACTGAATTTGAAGGGTCCATTGATTTTTTGGGCCGACCCTCATTATCACGAGCTTCATCCATGTTCGATTTGTACGGGTCAATGCAAGTACCAAGCAGCTTCTACTCTCCTACTCCCACAAGCTATTCCACAGACGAATGCTTGACCCCAGATCAGAGCATATCCGAATATGTAAGTCACGCTATACTCTGAATTTGTAGTTATAATTTGGTGCTAACATTTTCAAAGGATTTTGAGACCGCATACCAGCAATCTGTCAAGTCGATTCCTAGACCGAAAGGCCATGTGAGTATAAATAATATTCTAGGATAATCCACATGGACTAGAATTTGACTAATTGTATGTAGTATCACCACCAAGAAAGATGCAATGGTCAGCACTTTCGACCTGGCTTGGATCGGATACGCCCGACGAGCGCCTATCCGGGTAGTGAACACATGAACGTAAGCTCAAACCAACAAGTCCTCAGTTATGGCTCAGCAAGCTAACATTCCAAAACAAGTATTCACCAACTCGGGCCATGATTGAAGGTGCCCCTCCAACCCCTACTTCGTCGACCGAAGGACCTATGCCAAGAATTTCCGAGCGCCAGCAAAGCATAAATCCTAGACCACAATCGGATGCAGGCGTCTCGTCGAGCACGGGAGACGGGGAGACCTCAAAATCGGAATCGAAGCATGATTCCAAGGCAAAACCTCAAAGAAAGCGAAGGACGCCAACAATGTCCAAAGCGGAAAAGCCAAAGGTGCCAAAGTTAGATAAGCCGCTGAGCGAGCTCACGAAGGACTACGTAGACCTCCCCATTAGGGATATGGAGAGCTGGGTCCATAGAAGCATTGAAGAGAGGCGAAGAGAAGTCGAGAAGAGGGACGGACATGTCGCTCGACCGATGAACTCGTTCATGCTGTATAGGTCTGCATTCGCGGAGAGAACAAAGATGTGGTGCACCCAGAACAACCACCAAGTTGTCTCCTCAGTAAGTGGTGCTAGTTGGCCACTTGAGCCTGCTTACATCCGCGAGAGGTACAACGAACTAGCCAGGATCGAGCGGATCAATCACCAAGCTGCCCACCCTGGGTACAAATTTTCTCCAAGCAAGAACCAATCACCCCCATCGAGACGCAGGAAGAACTCTTCAGATGTTGAAGATGAGTCCGAGGCGTACTCCACGGACGTCGATGAAATTGAAGACCACGCACCCGAACCAATTCCGCCTCCAGCTCCAATTGTCAGAAAGAAGAAGCCAAAGACAAAGCCGGTAGAGCCTAGACCGCAACGCCCTCCTCCAGAAGAGGTAACAGAAGCTCGATGCCGCCTCGTAGTCCAACAGGAGTCGCCCATGGATATGAGCTCAGGCCTTAGGCTTCAAACAGGTGCCCAAAAGTCCTCCTACGAGACATTGAACCCTGGCAGACCACCACCGATCAGTATGATAGCTGATGACATGAACGGCTCCTACTATCAAACCATCGTGCGCCCAACCGCATCTACAAATGTCGGGAATGCAATGATAGAGGATGTTACCATCCGCAAGACGGCGGCTCCAATCGCTGCCTCGAGCCTCATGGAAAAGGGGAGGGAATCCGCAAACCACGAAGAAACCTTCCAACCACAGCAAACCCGTTCCAAACGCCCGTCTCCAGAACCTGCTATTGTGACCAAACCGGACCCAACGCTTATGGAATCGAACTTCTATACTGGTTCGAATGAGACCGTTCCTGAAATAGACATGGATCATTATAATAGGCTGCTGAGCCAACAGGCGATTCAAAATGCTATTGCTCAGCAAAACTATTTGATGGCCCAGAACCAGCTCGTGGCGCCATATGCATTTGTCTCACCCGGTATCGGGTTTCAACAGGTTAATGGAGGCATGGAGCTTCGCGAGGATACTTTTCTAGGTGCCATGAACCATGGTAACGTAGGAATGCCTTTCTGGCCTGGCGTTGAGGAGCAGGGTGCCTTCATTCATCCGGAGCCTGGTAGCGGGTTTCAGTATGATGAGTGGCTTGCCGAGTAGTATCGAGGTTCCTGCGTGAAGTTAGGACCCCTATTACTGGTTGGGAATGGTCCCTAGGGGCCCTGTTTTATAAGGGATTTAGTATATGCGGTGGGCCGAGTGGAGGAGTAAAGGGGGGCGGCAGCTGCTTTAAGTTTAAGTTTGAACAGTATCTTTGGAATGTTGGAGTAATGATTTCATGAAGGCGATTAATGTCGATACGGTGATTGCTTCACGTTTGCTTCTCTGCTCTTTCATCTATTAGGACAAAAAATATTTCCTTCTCTTGCATTCAATGGGGTTATTAGGTTTGCATTCATAAACTCAAGTTCTTTTTGTTTGATATATTGCGGGTGTATTGAATACTGCTATCCAGCATACTCTCAAATACTACATTGTCGTCTCACCAAGCTATTGGCATGTTAAAATATTTAAAATTAGCTCTTTAATTGCAATTCCAAGTTTGTTATTTACGAATAATTGCGAGTACATTCCAAACGTGAAGGCCCCCATGGGTAACAATTTACTATTGCCACCCTCCTTTCGATAGACTCCGTTACCGGCAACCTCGAGCTCGTTCACCTGTATACTCGCAACAAGCTGTGTCTGCAGCTGCACCTTTGTGTTCTTTGTGTTGAGTTGTCGTCGAGCAACCCCTCCACCAATCACCTACTAGGATTCCCTCCACTCGAGCACTCTGGAAGCAGAGGAGTTCACATCTTTTCAAACTCCACATTCACCCACCTCCAGGAATGATCCCACAAGAAGCATCATGTATGGAGAACTGGGCAATAAGCTGGTAAGTCCGAAATCGCACATCAAAAATCTTTCTTCTCCGCGGAACTCCCCGAAAAGAACAAAAAAAATTTTTCTCATCAATGGCCCTTCCTCGCAGGTTGTTCACGCAAAACGCACCCAAGCACTCAACCAGCTCCCGCCCTACGCAACAGACATTGTCCGCGCGGTAACACGAGAAGTCCGCGACCTGAACCAGGACATCACCGAAATCACAAACTCCTACGACGGGGATTTCAACCCTTCCGCGAACCCCGCGGCGGCTTGCGCGTTACTGGTGCACCATTTATGCGTCAGGAGGAATAAACGATGTCTGCTGGCCTATCACAGGGTGAGGGCGGAGAAGATTGAGCATATGTGCTGGAACGGGATGGATTTGGTGGAGCAGGCTCAGGCTTCGAGGGTTGGGGAAGGGCAGGAGGAGACGGCGGGGAATTCACATGCGTTGAGTCCGGAGGAGGATGAGTACGCAAGGCAGTACGGGGACATGTTGGCGGCGTATAAAGGTCAATGGACCGATATAGATCTTACGGGAAGCCTGGAGCCGCCGAAAGATTTGTTTATCGATGTTAGAGTTCTTAAGGATGCAGGGGAAATTCAAACGGAATATGGGTACGTAATCCAAATGAATCGAATCCTAAGCTATAAAATTAGGTACCGAGTGATTGACGTTAGTTGTTAGGGCGATTACGCTATCGAAGAATAGTCAATTCTTCGTAAGGCAGGGTGATGTCGAGCGATTGATCAAGCAAGGTTTCTTGCAAAAGTTAAGCTAGGGTTAGTAGATTTTGTTCTGCAAAGGAGAAATTTTTTGCATCGCCGACTGGGTAGCGTAGTTCCGATGGCGGACGGCACGGGACGAGATTAATAGGATATAGAAACCCTCCCGTCTACGGTAATAGTATATTATACTTCTATTTGGTATAGACTATATCTTCGAAAGTGAAATGTTTGCATGGTCGCCCAAGCGAGTCCGTAAAAGACCATAATGTCGTGAGTTGGCGTGCTCAGTTTGTCAGAATGGAAACGTCCAAGCACAATTCCGAGAAAATGGATTTGCCCTTGGCGGAGGAGCGCCGCTAGTGACAGACTGGAAAGGAAAGAAAATTTTTTTTTCTTCCTCCTATGGGTCAGGAGGAAGAGATGGAGGAGTGTGAAATTGAAGCCTTTCAAATCATCCGGAGCACATGTCGTGAAAGCGTCGCACAAGGTTTCTTCCCTCTCTTTGCTTTTCCTTTCCCTCTGTCCCGCAGCTGCAGAATGCGGTGAAAATATGGGGAACATGACCATCGAATCATCGCCTATCAAAGCTGCATGCAATTAACATCGTGCTGCATGGTATGGGTAGAATTGATTTGCTGCAGACAGCAACGGTGGGAACGCCATGCTTTATTTGGCCGGGGCTGGATATGCACACTGCAGACCGGACTTGAAAAACGGTCGAGGATCCACCCTTGCATCATCGGACCTCTCTTCAACATCCGGTCCGGGTTCGCATTCAAAAAAAATTTATTAAAATACTTAAAGTATGTAGAGGTACACGGGAAAGGTATTAACCTGGACTCACTAAATATGCACGCTGCGACTGCTGTGATTTGAAAAGGAAAGAAAAATTGAGGCCGTTCAGGACAATTAGTTTTTCTTATTAGCAAGTGGTAAAGCATGTAACCAGGCTAATGTACATGTAGCTCAGCTTTGACGCAAAAAAAGTTTGAAAATCCTGGCGCTGCAAGTTCATTCCTTCCCAATATTGGTCTGGACCGACCAAAAACATCATTCACCTGAAAAAAAAGGTACACGATGCTGGCAGAAAAATGCCGCCCGTCCTCCGTCACTAGCCATGTACCTGGCCACGCTCTTTGCCCGACATCTGGAACACTCGAAAAATGTGGGTCGATAGGCCAGAGAGAGAGCCTTGTAAACACCGCTCGATTGCTGGGGACGTCTCTTTAAAACCTTTCGGCTGCCCAATGAATGTTCTCCAAGTTTAAATATTCTTACGTACAATTTTTTCCAATTCAAAAACGTCGAAACGCGAGTTTATCTATCTGTTGGAATCAATCGACATCCTTTTTCGCGACCGTGTGCGGTTTTTGTCAGGTGAGGAAGATACTAGCGCTGATGCGTTAGTCAAGTTACACTGCACACTCCCGCCTGCCATCATATCTATATCTCCAGTGGTAAGTGAAAATGATCATGGTGACATGAAGATTCTTTGCGCTTCCTATTCCAGAAGTCGACATCAAAGAACCACTCTCTTGCGTGCCCTCCAACAGTTCTTATCTAGTGCTCCGCATAGATCTATGTCATCTGTTTGAGTAGCGGTAAATTTCAATTGGAGCTGCTCCTGCCACTGCCTTTATCATATCATTGCCTGCCTCAACAATTCAATATCAATATAGTGCTCAGGATTTACGAACCGTTAATCCAACAAGAGCACGGAGAATGAATTTAAACTTCCCCCAGCCGCACCCATACACAAAAAGAAAGCCTACAAGCCCCGCGCCTCGAATCTTTGTCATTGGCCACGTTAATCAGCGTCCGCTGTTTCACTGGGTGTGGATTGAAGCCATACCCGCACTGTAATATATTCGGATCGAAATGGTTGAAATTGGAGATTAAGATTGCATGCTTCTGGCTTTTTTCTTTCTGTTCATCTCACTCCCACCTGCACAATCTATTGGATCTCAGCGGTTTCCCCTTCTTCCCCGGCTCGTGGTGCTCGCATGCGCAGTTTCCGAATACATCATACGAAATCCGGATTCCGTCATCCTATCAAGTTTGGTACCTGCTCGATTCAACAAGGACAAGCTGCCAAAAAGAATTACACCACAGACAACACAAAAACTGACCCTGCTCCTGCTTCAAGAACCAGGGCGTTTTACACTTTGTTTTTTCTAGATACTTGTCTACCGAGTATGTTTCTTTCAAGTGAATTTGTGGATTGGAAACTGCTAGACCAAGTGCCCGGCAATTTTAACGTCCTTGTTGACATCTTGGCTAACATTGTGTTTCGTGTAACATTAGTCCCGGGGCACACAACTCATAACAATATCCTCGAGCTTGTGAGCTCTTACAATTTTCCCCAGACGTAAAGAATTACGCCATTTTATATATTAATGTTCTAACATGTTCCGGAGTCTAGGCATAGCAGTCCTTCAGCGCTCACGGGCCGTTGATTTAGGTAAGTCTTCTAGGACGTATTGTTTCCCGTCTATGCATCGTATTCTAACACAATTCGGGTAGTGTCATGATATAAAGAAATTCAATATGCCTCGTTCCACCTCAAGGTCTCTTCATGCAGACCAACCGACTGAGGGCTTAGGTGTCCCCCGGTTCGGATCTAATGATAGACAGGCGTCCTCTCTTGGTCACACTAGGGGTAGGAGACTTAGTGATGCGGCCCCTCGTCAATCTTATACGTCACCCCATCGTATGAGAGACCATGAACGCCCTTCTGTTAGATCATACTTCCATGGATCATGGTATACCCGTGAGTACCTTAATCTTCAATAGTCATATGTACCAGCGGACCCCCCAAAATCTACCTTTTGGAATTTGGGGGCGATTGGTGCCTCGTAAACCGCAGGATTCTTAAAGCATGCTCACCCATCCTCGATATATAGAAAGCCCCGATCAACATAGCTGGGCAGCAAGCGGTTCAGAGACTATCAGAAACCACACAGCTGAGCTAGCATCGCTTGCACTTTCGGCTGCATCCTCCTATAAGAATGATTCTGAATTTCTCCAGTCAGAATTCTTATCACCCGCGGCCGCGTTCCCTCGAATCGACAGAACCGTATCCGCAGAGAGTTCGATACCCGCTGCACTCAGACCAGCGCAAGCCATCAGCGTCCCTGAAGAAGCAATTGTTGAAGAAGGTGATTTGGAGTCTAACGGGAGATACGGCAAGTCGCCTGGACCATCTCATCTAACCCGGCTGCTGCGAAATTCACCCCCAGAGGAGTCCGGGGATCATACTCCAAGAATCCATGGAGCTCAAAGTAGCGGCTCCGAAACCGAAACACAAGAACCAACGGAGAGGGACGGGTTACTCACCGCAGAGCGTACGAGGAGGGAGCATCGTTCTTCATACAATTCGGTACCTCCTGAAGAAGTTGAGGCTCAAACCGGCAATGGAACGAACAGAAAATGGGACCCATCTCATGAGAGACAGACAAGGAGTCAATATATGCGTTCCCTGGCAATGCGGATCGCTTCACCAAAATCTTGGGATAAAAGGACTATTTGGAGGAACGCCGTAGTTGCTCCTGTTAGTACTATCCCTGCCGTTATCCTTGGTCTGCTCCTCAATGTCCTCGACGGACTTTCCTACGGAATGATCCTTTTCCCGCTCGGTGAATCTATATTCAGCGATCTAGCTCCAGATGGACTGTCCATGTTCTACGTGAGCTGCATTGTTTCGCAACTTGTTTACTCGTGTGGCTTTAGTAAGTTTGGAGGCGGCGTTGGATCCGAGATGATTGAAGTAGTACCGTTTTTCCACAAAATGGCATACACAATCTTAAGCGAAGTTGGAAGCGATCGTCCTGAAGTCGTTCTCTCGACCACGATTTTCTCCATGGCAATCAGTTCGATTCTAACCGGGATGGTATTTTTCTTGCTCGGGTACATGAAATCTGGATCTCTCATCGGCTTTTTCCCTCGACATATTTTGGTTGGTTGTATTGGCGGGGTTGGCTGGTTCCTTATAGCTACCGGTGTGGAAGTTGCGGCCCGATTGGACGGTTCACTCGAATACAACCTGGATACTCTGCAGCAATTATTTTCAATTCCCACACTCTTCATGTGGCTACTGCCGCTAGGGCTTGCAGTCGCTCTTTTAATCATTTTACATTTCGCCAACCACCCTTACACCGTACCAATCTTTTTTCTCACAGTTCCGGCAGTGTTTTACGCTGTGGTTGCAGCCGTACCTGGCTGGACTATCGAAGGTTTACGGGAAACAGGATGGATATTTGACGCACCCGTATCCGGTGCCCCGTTCTGGCATTTTTATACCCTCTACGGTAAGCTAAAATTCAGAAAGATAGAATGCCTGGATAAAGTATATTTTGTAGAAGGAGAGGCTAAATCCTAAACTAGATTTCCGTTCTGTCGATTGGGAGGTTCTCATGATGAATATACCCGCAATGTTCGCGTTAACATTTTTTGGCATCTTGCATGTCCCAATCAATGTCCCATCTCTTGGCGTCTCGCTGAATATGGATAATGTCGACGTTGACCGAGAACTTATCGCCCATGGGGTCTCAAATGCATTGTCTGGCTGTGTTGGTAGTATTCAGGTTAGTCTAGTGCTTGCTGCAGGGCGAACGTATTATCGAAATAGTACTAACCTAATCTCCAGAACTATCTTGTGTATTCAAATAGCGTCCTGTTCATTCGCAGCGGTGGTAATAGTCGACTGGCTGGTATTATGCTTGCCCTCGGCACAGTTGGTATATGGATGGCTGGCCCCACCGTCATCGGATATATCCCGGTCCTCGTCGTATCGGCCCTCATTTTCATGCTCGGAATAGAATTACTGAGAGAGGCTGTGTGGGATACATGGGGAAAACTCCACATGTTCGAGTACATCACGGTAAGCGCCCCGACAGTTTACCAGGTTGACCCGGAGACTGATTCGAGCAGATTTGTGTGATCGTCGTTACCATGGGTGCATACGATTTCGTTATTGGTATCCTCGTAGGTATTTTATTGGCCTGCGTGACCTTCGTCATCCAAACGAGTCGGAAATCCGCGATTCGAGCGACATACACCGGAGCTACGGCTAGGTCGACTGTTCGCCGTCACCCATTCCAGCAAAGATTCCTGAAGGAAGTCGGTCCGCAAATATACCTGTACAAGTTGACAGGGTACATGTTCTTCGGAACCATTTCTACTGTTGAAAACAGCATCTTGGACTTGCTTAATGAGCGAAACTTCAACGAGCGACCAATCCGGTTCCTGGTATTGGACATGACTTATGTTCGCGGGATCGATTTTTCAGCAGCTGAGACATTCGTTCGGATCCGGAGAACCTTGCAGAAGCGGGACATCGTTTTGGTGATGAGCGGTATTACGCCTGGCGGGGACGTTGATATCGGACTTCAAGGAGTTGGTATCTGGGGAGACGAGGGCAATGTTCGATTATTCGCGGACCTGAACGGTGCCCTTGAGTGGTGTGAAAACGAGTTCCTTGGAGCTTACTACGCTCAAAAGGACCTCAAGATCCTCAAACCAGCTCACCTTGGTAAGTCAGCAGAACTGTCAACGAAGTGGCTCACCCATGATGAGGGAACTAACATTGGGGTAGAAGTACCAGGCCAAAACGGAGCAGGCTTCCCTGGGATTGACGGGGCACACAATTCACCGAGAATCAACCAATTGAGGGCAGCTGCAAAAACTACTCTCAGAGAAACCGAGGCAACGTCCTCAAAGTGGTCGATGTTCAAGCAGCCGCTCCCACTCATCCTGCAAACATTCCAGGAGAGGACTACGGAGAATGAAGACTTCTGGTTCAGAGCCGTCGAGTTCTTCGAAAGAAAATCGTTCCTGAAAGGAGCCGTTTTGTATCGAAAAGGGGTAAGCTACGGTGTTACTGAATGGTTACCCAATGGAAGCTAACACGGCTGCTCTAGGACCCTGCGACAGAGTTTTTCCTTATCCAGGATGGTCTTCTCCGGGCAGAATATGACCACCAGACCGGGCAGTATTGTAAGTTTTGTCGCCTTGACTGGTTATCCCCGACTTGGATTGCTGACAATTTTGACAGACGAGAGCATCACTGCTGGTACAACCTGTGGCGAGCTTCCATTCTTTTCTGAGACTCCAAGGACAGCCACTGTTGTGGCGGAAAGGGACTGTGTTTGCTGGACCATGAGCAGAGAACAATGGGAGAAGCTCCAAGACGTACACCCGGATATTGCGAGCGAGCTCTATAGGTTGGCATTGAAGCTCACAACCGAGAGAATGGACGCCATTACGAGTAAGTTATCCCCCTGCGAGTCCCATTGGCGGATATCTGAAGGATCTGAAGGATTCAAAGATGCATCTTGAAGTTTGGCGGTTATGATCCGTGGCTAACAATGACTGTCTTTTTTTTGCGTTTTGACAGCTTACATTTTAACAAGGGCTGGTTGAAGAAGCATTTTGAATATTTACAGGCAACCCTCAATGGGAGAGGTACCGCATGGGGGATTTTTAAATTCATTGTCAATACTTGGTTCAACAAGGAGCGCGTTTCTTTTGCACATCCTGCCTAGCTGCAATCAAATATGGAACTTTACTATTTCTTGGATGCGACGACTAAAAAAGCTGCTTTTGGACTTTACGCACGTGCGTGATTGGCGTTTTCTTATCTGCCTGCCTGCCTGCGTTTTTGTACATCCTCATCATCGGTTGCGGGCCAGGGTTTTCCTTTCTACCAAAAAAGTTGTTTCCTTTTTTCTTTTCTTGATTCTGATCATTCATGGTGTGTGTATATTGCTATTGCATGAAGCTATAGCTCCATAACCAAAAAATATGGCGTTATTCTAAACTAACAAGAATATTAACATGAGCTCGTGTCTCGCTTTTTTTTTTTTTTTTT
>LDUD01000037.1:303889-317452 GCA_012184295.1 Dactylella cylindrospora
CCGTTTTCATTTTTGCCCGTCTCTTTGTGACAAGGAATTACCCACCCTCTACGGGGGGAGAGCTGCGTGGTCCAATCCCGCCCTGGGACATGAGGTGAGGTGAGGTATGGGATGCAATATAGCGCCTGGTGTGGGTTTAAGCTGTTAGTTAGTTAGTAGGGAGCTATCAACAGGGTCAAATTTCCTGTGCGAGCGAGCGCCCTCTCCTCTCGTTCTTACTGGCACTCTTTCTCGAGTCAGAAGCCAGAAAGAAAAAGAAGAAGCAGGGCAATAAGATTTCTGTTATATAATAAGAAGCCCAACGGCCCCATCCGTAGTCTCCCCCTCAAAAAGGATTTCTTTCCCTCTCCTTCCTCCCTCTGATCTCTTTTTCTCTCCGCTTCTTGCGTCTTCAATCCTTCACTTCACCCAACCACTACTAATAACCCTAATCTACAGCGCGCGGTCAGTGTCTGTGCTCGACTCGTCCCGACCCCCTAGAATATCCTTTAATCTTCACTGGTAAGTAGAATTCGCTTATCTTGCTCCAAAACAGCCCGTTGTTCCTGCCTCTGCAGCTTGTTTTTGCTCGTGAATGCTTCCAACTTTGTTTTTCACTGGCCGATAAGCCACCGAGCCCGCCTTTGGGTCATGTATGGTCATGGCGGCCTGTCCACACTGTTTTCCCAACAGTGGTGGACTTCCACCATGATGGCATGGGCCCTCAGCGTCGGAGTGTTACTTTTGGAGCGGTGAAATGTCAATGAAATTCATTTTTCCGCGTGTGACGTGCTTTGTGGTACTGTACCCTACTCGGGTTCAGTTGAGGGCTCACGAAATGAGCTCGCGGTACTCTCCTGGGGCATATTCACAACAGATTCGGCAGAAGCGATGTGTCTAGTGGGTATTACAACATGAGGACGCTTTGGATTCACCCTAGCACCCGATTTTATTTATTTCCATACAGATGAGGCGCAAATGGGATCGTGGGGAGGAGTTAAGGAGAAGTTGCTAGAGTGATCACCAAGTTGGAACCATGTTGCCCATGACAATAGCCCATGCATGATGGCTGGGTAACATTATTATACTCCCACGCATGAGTGCTCGTCAGACACAAGCTCTTGAAGCGCCCTCGACAGCCATCAATATGGTCTGCGCATCCTTTAACACTGCACAGCTTTCCTTTCTGCATCAATCACGGTCTTCCCGTAAATTTACATGCTTTTTCTTCCCCCACACAAATTATCGCTGCAAGTCAGACCATTTGAAGCTTCACAACATCGCCTATCATCCTTTCGCATCATCCACACAATCGTAGAAATCGCATCTACAGAGAGAAACTAACCAACAGCATTCGCGACACCTACAGATTTACGCATTCTCATAAATTTACATCATGTCCGACGTCAAGCCTGCCGAAACGACCGAGGCCCCAGCTGCCACCCCAGCTCCAGCAGAGGCCAGCACCTCCGAACCAGTTGTTGAGACCAAGCCAGAGGAACCAGCCCCAGTTGCTGAAACCAAGACCGAAGAACCAGCCCCAACAGCAGAGGCAGCCCCAGCAGAGACGACAGAGGCTGCACCAGAAGCCGAAGCTGCACCTGAGCCGCCAAAGGAAGTTGAACCAATCTTCGAGGGTACATTGGAGACTAAGCTCTTGCCAGCCTTCCCGTGAGTGTTTCATAACCTTTTCAAGTTAGGCGACAGCACAATCGCACGTGTTGGCAACATGACTAAGCTGGTGGGGGGTTGCGAGATGCGACTAACATGACATGTTCAACACAGAATCTTCTTGAAGAAATACACCTTCTACTTCTCCGATGATGCTATTCCGGAAGACCACCTTGGCGAGTACTTGAAGAAGGAAAAGACCAAGACCAGACAAACCAACTATGCTCACGCCACCCAGACCGGAAAGGGTCTCTTTTTCTACTCTAAGACTGATAAGACCAAGCCAGTCGGCATTATTGGACTTGTAAGTGACTCGCTATCTAATCTTATCTATCGCGTGGAATGCACGGTGTCTTAGGCGACGGCACGCGTCTTGGGCGTATTTTTGTGGCGGTGGAGGCTAAACTTTCGGGTATTTTTGCTTGTTTAGGACGGTGCCGAGGTTACCACTCAGGGTGAGAAGAAGTTTACCATCAAGAGCCAAGGTCACGAACTCCAATTGGAAGCCGGCACTACTGCTCTCCGTGCTAGATGGCTCAAGGCTTTGGAGATCAAGATTGCTGAGGCTGAGGGTACTTTTACCACCATCTCCGAGAGCGAGGGATACAAGACTGCCCTCGAAAAGTTCACTAGTATGTAACCACAACGCATTTTCCTGAGATATCTTTGCCTAACCGTGTTTATAGAGCCAGTTGTTCCAGTCGTAGCGAAGAAGGAGGAGCCTGCTCCTGCTGAAGAGAAGAAGGAAGAAGAAGAGAAGAAAGAAGAGGAGGACGACGAAGAGAAGAAGGCCAAGAAGGAAGCTAAGAAGGCTAAGAAGGAGGCCAAGAAGAAGGAAAAGGAAGAGAAGAAGGCTGCCGGAGAGCCAGTTGATGACAGCTCTTCCAGCTCCTCTAGCTCTGATGATGAGGCCGAGCCAAGCACTGCTGCCGCTGGCGCCGCCAAAGAAGAGAAGAAGAAGGAAAAGCGCTCCACCTCCAAGACCCGTCTGAACAGGTTTTCTTTCTTCGGAAAGAAGAAGGAAGAAGAGAAGAAGGAGGAAAAGAAGGAAGAGGAGACCCCAGCTCCAGTTGGTAGGTAGTTTTGCGAACCCATACTTAATCAACGATACTAATAGTTATATAGCCGAGGCCAAGGAAGAAACCCCAGCTACCACTGAGCCAGCTCCAGCCACTACCGAGGCCGCTCCAGCCCCAGCTCCTGTCGAGCCAGCCCCAGTTACCGAAACCCCAGCTGAGGCTCCTAAAGATGCCCCTGAAGAGCCAAAGACCGAAACTTCTCCAGTTTCATCTCCAAAGTCGGCCAACCGCAAGTCTTTCCTCGGTAGCTTGCCATTCTTGAAGAAGAAGGAAGAGAAGAAGCCGGAGACTCCAGCTGCCACTGAGGAAGCTCCAAAGGCCCCTGAGCCCGAGGCTACCACCTCTACCGCTGAGCCTGAAGTCAAGCCAGAGGAAAAGAAGGAGGAAGCTCCTGTTCCAGATGCCGGTGCCTCCAAGGATATCGAGCCAGCTGCCGTTGAGCCAACCCCAGAAGCTCCAAAGGAGGAACCAAAGGAAGAGGCTCCACGCGATCGCAAGAGCAGCTTCTTCGGCTCCTTGAGGGGTTCTCGCGAAAAGTCCGCTGACGGAACTGAGGAGAAGGTCAAGCGATCTCTCTCTTTCTGGAAGAAGGACAAGAAGCCAGCTACCAAGGAGGAGACCCCAGCTGCTGTCGCTGAGAGCGAAAAGGTTGAGACTCCAGCCGCTACAACCGAGCCAGCCGCCACTGAGCCAGTCAAGACCGAGCCAGAAACCAAGGAAGCCGCCCCAGCTGCCGTTCCAGATACCACTGGACCAACCACCGAGTCCGAGGTCGTTGACGGAAAGATTGGAGATGTTGTTCCAGCCGCCGTTACCGTTGGTGGTGAGCCATCCAAGGCCTAAACAGTGCACCGGAGAACATTTTTTTACCAAGTATTGATCATTCACGAAATCGACATGAATAATTGATGTCCTAAAAAAAATTCTTTCGAGCATTACGGCAATTTGTTTTGGTTGGATCTGTTTATAATCTGACGACTTCCTTGACGGCCATCTCTAATTTTCTTCCCTTTAGCATAGCGAACCTTCTTAATACTCCTCTCGCCCTGATCAAGGTGTAACTCTTTTTTCCTTACCTTCGACCTTACACATTTCACGAATTCAAAATCTCCTCAACTTAATCCTTTTTTTCTCTTTTTTCAGTGCAAGATATCCTACTGCATTGTCTCTTTGTAATCATTGGCGAGACCGCAAGTTTATTGCTTTTCCTATTTCCTTGCTTTGTCTGTTTGATTGTATTGCTTTTTTATCTGGTAAAGTTGCTTGTGTAGTCTCATCGATGTAATACCCTCGGTCCTCTTCAGGACAAATAATCTCTTTACTCAACAAAGATGACGATGTAGTTGAACGTTGTCTTTGCTAATTAATCTCTACCTGTCCACTCTCACACTCTCTATACAATATTTCCTTAATTGAATCTGGAGCTCGCTGCTAGCTTTTTTTTTCTTCGACAGCAGATTAAGTTGTACGTAATAGATAATTAATACTTGTTCTTAATCGCGAACTTATTACCTTGACATGGATATCTATAAATGTTTTCTAGGTATACCTCGCTGCATGCAATGCGGTCGGGTTTAGCATTCGCAGAAGGTGGTAGGTAATTAACATCGCCAGATTGACTTTCGTTTCCTTGAAGACTTTCGTTTTTTGAAGTGCAAGATATTCAACGGTTACACAATACCTACACCCCAAAAAAGGTATAATATCAAGCTGATCAAGAGAACCAAAAGCAATTCGAAACCCAAAGCTCGAATGGGGCAGCTGGGCTGTCTTGCCAGACCGACATTCCCGATCAGCCGAAAAGGTAAAAAAAATCTGCCCAAACCTGCCTTGCGCATGCCAACCCTTACGTCTCGTCTTCCCTTGGACGAAGGAAAGCCAAGCAGCAGGATTGCGCGTTTCGGTGGGTGTTCGAAACTCCGCTGTGCGACGACCACACGGCAAAAGGCAGCCGAACAAGGGCCATCTCATCCCATCTCATCTCCTCCATCCCTCATCGCCATTCTGTCCCTCCATCCTTATGCCCCCAACTTCTCCCCTACCAATCGCATACCCGGAAAAAACTTTCACTCTCTTGAAACCAGCGATTCCCATTCCACCTTGCCTAAAAGACATAAACATACCCGTCTAGATACCCCTTTTCTCCCTTTTTCTTTTTACTTTTTCGTATAAAAGATGGGCTGCGGCGGCAGCAAACCAGCCCACGACTCTCCCTCCCAACCAGCCCGAACCGCGAAACCTTCCTACAAAACCACAGGACCGGGACGAACCCTCGGCGGCGGCGGAGGAGGTGGAGGAGGTGGTGGTCTATCAAGCAGCAGCGGAGGAGCGACAAGTTCCGTTCCTTCGAACGCCGGCACCGCAGCCGCGGCGGCAGCAGCTGTACGTTTCCCACATTCCATAGCTGCTTTTTTCTTTAGAATTGGTTATACGTATATATACTAACATAAAATCACACCACGCAGCGACGAGAAGAAGCTCTAAAAGCAGCGGAAGCGCGAGCGAAAACTAAATTAAAACCGCAACCCCCACCGACCGAGCCGGCGGGCGGGAAGCAGAATGTGACGAATACGGATACCCTTGCTTGGAATTAAATTGGGAGAAGGGGAAAAAAGACACCTGTTACTAATCTGTTTCGGTGTATCTTTTTGTTCTGGAGAGGTTTCGGGGATACCACGGTTGTAGATGTGTAGTTCTAGTTCTAGCGAGTTTCGAGGGAAGCTGTCTTTTTTTTCTTTCAAGTTGGAGATTCTGTCACGAAGCGTGAATTTGAATTTGAGCGAGGTATTCTTAAGAGTCGTTATTGTCGGAGGAGGGATCGATGTATTGTAGATAGACCACATTTAAGCCTTTATATTAGATGAACATTACGGGAGCTCGAGCTGAATGACGCCAGACCCTACTGAGAACATGACTTCTAATCTATGAAATTTATTATTTTTTATTCTTTTCTTTATCTCTTATTGCCATGAATTCCAATTAATGAATAATAAAATCAAAGCATGCACCCCCAACCGGTTTACGCCGTTTTGAAGGTAAGGTACGAGCGCTGTGAAATTGTCAGTCAAACGATAAAACGACATCCCTGCAGCTGGACAGCGATAACAAGAAGGTGCGAAAACGTAAACCAAAGCAGAAAAAATGAAACTCAACCACGGATCTACAAAACGTTGTATCTTCCCGTCGTGCCCGCCCTGTTTTCACTGTCTACTGCGGCTGCGGTTCCCTCAGCCAGTAATCGTTTCAGTTCCCTCATAGCATTAGTAACGACCAATTCAGTATCTCCCTCAACAAGGATGTACAATTTGGGATCTTGGCCAGGGCCTGGAGTCTTTCCTTGGGCGTAATAGGAGCCCTTCGTAGTGATAGATGTCCCTGTAGCCTCCAAAACCTTGGCAATATTTGTACGGTTCGTGACTGCCCATCTTGCTTTCTGAGGAAAATCGTTGATTTCGAGGGTAGCGTGGTATGCCCCGGCGTCAGGGCCCTTGTTATCCACAGGAGCACCCGATCGCAATATACCTGTCTTCGTGAGTCGCTTCTGGATATCTGAAGTAGCAGCAAGAACTTTGTCAAGGACAGAGTTGGATGCGGCTGGGCTCGCAGCTGCACCACCAGCAGGCGCGGCCGCCAATGCATCACGTTTGTGGACGACAATAGCTTCATCAACAGTAGGTCCCTTCGAGGCAGAAGGGGTACCGGTAGTGGTCTTTGTTTTAACCTCTTCGCCCTCAGCGTCCGCCTCCTCACCCTCATTACCTTCTTCACCATATGCTTTACGCTCTCTCTTTCTCGCAGTTTCACGTTCTTGGTCGAGCCGGTCAAGACCCTTGCCACCAAATCCAGAGCTGCTAGCCTTCTCCTTCCCTGCTTTGACCTTCTCCGAGAATGCTGTGCGACGAGTTAGCAATCCACTCCCTTCCTTCCGATGCCACCGGTATAACTTACAGTCGACGAGTTTCTGTACTTCTTCTGGAACATCTTGCCCACTCAGCTTCAGTGCTTTAGCAATATCATGGGCATACCTTTCCTGATCGGGGGTAATGAACGTAACAGCTGTTCCCTTATTCCCTGCGCGACCCGTTCGACCAACTCTGTGCACGTAGTCCTCCATATGATTAGGGCAATCATAATTTACAACCAGCTTGAGTTGCTTCACATCCAAACCGCGGGCCGCGACCGATGTAGCAACAAGGACCTGGCTAACTCCAGCTTTGAAATCGGCAATTGTCGAATCTCTGTCAATTTGATCCTTCCCACCGTGAAGGGACATTGTTGCGTAACCACGTTTCATGAGATCACTGAGCAAAGAATCAGCAGACTCCTGTCTGTCTACAAACACAAGTGATCTAGCATCTTCCTCTTTATCGTAAAGTTCGCCTAGTATCTCCAGCAACCGGAAAAACTTTGTACTCTCGGTTCGTACCTCTACGATCTGGGTTACCTCGGGAGCTACGACACTTCGGGCTCCAACAACGATTTCAACTGGTTTGACGAGGACCTTTCTGGCTAGAGCCTCCATCTATGAAATGAACGATATTAGCATGATCAGATCTATTTAAGCGCGTTGGAATCAGATGGAGACTGACCTGGCGAGGGAATGTCGCCGAGAACAATACGGTTTGCCTGTCAGGCCGGACATTTCCGATGATCCTCATAACCTGCGGCTCGAAGCCCATGTCGAACATTCGATCTGCCTCGTCAAGAACAATGTAGGTGACTCTCTTGAGATTCGTGACTCTGCCAGAATTTGCGGCAAGGAGATCAATCATCCGACCAGGGGTACAAACGATAAACTCAGCTCCTCGTTTTAACTCTGCAATTTGATCTTTGATTGGCGATCCGCCGTAGGCACACACACCCTATAAATTGGTGCTTGTTAACTTTCTGTTCTATCTACTGTGACTTGGAGGGGAATTGGGAAACCTACGCGAAGATTTAAAGCTTTTAGGAAAGGCTTGCATTCCTTGAAAATTTGGGTAGCAAGTTCTCGAGTTGGGGTCATAATGAGAGCGATTGGGCCTTCCAAATTCTCAAGCGGACGTTGGTCCTTGATATGGCGAAACATGGGAAGCAAGAACGCCATAGTTTTTCCGGAACCTGTTTTGGCTACGCCGATGACGTTTCGGCCGGACATGATTGCAGGAATGGCTTGGGCTTGGATGGAAGTTGGCTTTTCGTACTCTAGTTTGTTGATAACATCGAGGGTCGCGGCGGGGAGACCTAGTAAACTCCATTTTTGAACAGGTTTGGGGCAGTCCACACCCTGCTCTTGATTAGCGTGCTCTACGGCAAAGAACAACTGATATCTAGGACAAAACTTACTCTGATCTTAATGCCGTCTAATAGTAATCTCAGCTCATCAACCTCCTGTTCGGACATATCTGCAAGCTCGGCAGGCTCAACGTAAAAACTCTTACGGAAAGGCTCATACTGAACCTTGGAATGGTCAATAGCCGGAAGCTCCTTCTTTTTCTTCATTTTTGACGCCATTGCTAAAATGTCATCGGGGTCATTGACAATCGCCGTAAGATTATCATCGTCATCTCCAAACATTGCTTCAGCAGGGGCGACTTTCATCAATGGCCTAGTACTGATGGGGGCCTTAGTGACCATGGTAGACATGAAGGCATCTAGTGGGTCGATTTCTTCTTCTTCGTCTACCGCATCGCCGTTTATTGTAGCCTGGGCATCGGCGGTTTCTTGAGTAGTTTCAGTTATATCATCAACCTGCATACGTTCCCCGCGTTCGGCGGCAGCGGCTCGGAGAGCAGCAGCACCTGCCTCCTCGGAGTCATCTTGCATATCGACATCATCATCTCCATCGTCAATCGATTGCTCACCATTGGCTGCATTGACGTCATCAGGAATCGGAGAGGGTAGTCTCTCAAGCTTCTTTCTCGCAACGTCCTCATCACCAAAATCCAGGGCACGTTTCCCTTTATTCTCAGTACCGGGTTTCTTTGAGCTACCCTTGAATCCGAATCCTGAAACTCCAAGACCGGAGGGGGCAGAAGATTTGGCGGAGATTTCGACTAACGATGGTGTTAGAAAGCTGTGTTCTTGAACAAGACTATGGGTGGGGTACAAGCTTACCTAAAGTTGACTTTTTCGAAGCTGGAGCTAACTTGTCAGCGTTAAGATCCCTTTGCTTTTCAGAAGTGGGTGCGGACGCAATTAAAGGTGAACCGGGTTTCGAAACTTGTTTAGACCCCGGTGTTGATGTTCCGTTCCGAGTCGGCGTGAGGGAAAGAGGCGTCACGTTGGTTGTCGGTGATAGTATTGATTGGTCGGCTCTGAGAGAGATGGAAGCGTTTGCCTTGGCTTGATCGGCCTCAGCTTTCTTTCGCTTCCAGGCCTCTAGCTTTTCCAATCTTTCGCGTTTCTTGTCTTCTTCCGTCTGGGCTGCGGATGGAGCAGGCGTGGCCGGTGACTGAGTATTACCCACTATTAGTTCTCTGATCCAGACTGGAGTAAGGGCAGTGATTGCCAGTGGTCTCGACCGTACCTCATTGCGACTAGCTCTCTTGGAGTCCTCCCCGCGGTCACGATCGCGGTCCCTCCTATCACGGTCTCGATGGTATTCTCTGGAATCTCGGGTTCGATCGGGAGATCTTATCCTGTGGCGGTCACGGTCACGATCACGGTCACGAGATCTATCCCTGGAACGGTCTCGTCGGTCCCTACCACCTCTGTGCCTGTCATCATCCCAATCTCGATAATCATCCCTCCTTCGTCTATCATCTCGGCGTCGGTCTCGTTCACGATCATAGTATCTCTAGGTAGGTCAAAGTTGTTAGCGGGTATTGTAAAGACAGGATGGCGAAACGAGGTGGAGGAGAGGAGAGGAGAGGATCAGACTCACATCGCGGCTTCTGCTTCTATTCCGTTCGTATCTATCGTCATCCCGATGCCTCTTGCTGGACCCCCCAGAGTAAGAGGGGCCAGGAGAACGGGATCGGGATCGATATTTAGCCATTAATGGAAAGAAGCGTCGGATATCTGTTGTATGCGAGGAGGCTACTATCAGTTTCTGAAAAAAAGGTTGATAATAGTTTCAACTACGTAAACAGCTACAAAGAATGTTATTTCGAGCGTGTTATACCGTTTGTAGGGGTTACGCAGTCGGTTGTAGATTGACAGGTGATATGTCCGATGCGGATGAAGATATGGGGTATCGCTGAGGAGAATACAAACGAGAATGAGTGACGATGGGTTGATCAAGTTTGCCGAGTTGTCCTCATCACGTGACTGGGAAACATTCCGAACAGAAAGAGGAGCCTGCGATATGATTGGCCGGCAGCAGCAGCAGGAGCACCCAACAAAGGCCGTCAACCTTGCCTTACCCCTCCAACTCCTCCCACCACCAACCTGCAACCCACGCTGGCACACGCACACAAGACCGGATCAAATAATAAGAATAAAAAAATAAAATAAATTATGATGGCATAGTTTGAGACAGGGAATGCTAGCTGTGTTTCATAGAGATATTATTATTTGTTATTATTGTGTCTGCACACCCACTTCTTTTAACCCGACGAAGAGGAGGACACAGGAATTCGAAATGTCTGTGTGTACAATTTAGAGTTCCAATTGCTCCCACCAGCCAGCACTGGCCCACCTATTTCCTGGAGGGTTTAGCTAGGCTGGCTAGTCGGAACGAAGCTCGGTTGGAGGAGCTGAATTGTCTGTCATATGAACATGCGCCAGATTGGTAAACCCATTCGGATTGTTGGAAAGAGCGAAGAAAAAGGACGCTAGCTCTGGTTGGAGGGGTAGAGAGGTCCCGATACTGGTAAATATGATAAAAATATATGCTGCTAGCGGCTAGTTGGGTGTGTTCCGGAGCAACTGAGGCAGGGCAGACGACACCAGACTCGTGCCAATTGCTGCCCTGCCCTGCCTGCCTGCCTGCCTGCCTACTGGTGTTCCTCCATCCTGGCCCAATCCAGGCCTACTTCCTCTCTCTGCTGCTCTATTTGTGTGTGCGTATGCGTCTATTATTCCCAGCCCACTTTTTGCTTCTCCAGTTTGGTAACCTCATCTCATCATAATTCTCCAATTATCCTCATCCTTATCGCCCTATAACATTTCATCCTATAATCGCTTGTTACTTATCACCTCTTCAAGGTATCAGTCTTCCATTACCGACAGAATCAATATCTATCCTCATCTACCCTCCCCTTTGTTTTATCTTGGTGCCATAGACGTCATAGTGCCTATTATCCGACCTCGCTAACAAATTCGTCGTGGTGGTGTTGTTGCAGGCAGCGTATCGTGGACGTGACTACCCGCGAGTCGCACCACCAATTCGCTGCCCGTTTTGACCTCATCTTACCATAGGATCCCCCCAACCTGTATCGCAAGTCCTCTATTGATATCAGGTATGTTTATCACCTCGAACACCCTATTATCATCCTCAATTGTGTATCTCCCGCTTGGGGAGGTAAATTTGTTGTGTTTAAAATATCGACGCTAACCAAATTTTCACTTTCAAAAAACAACAATCCAGAGAACTTTGATATTGCTTCCTCATTACCAAAATGTTGGCCATTGGGAGGAGCCGCCTGGCTGCGAGCAGTGGACTCACTCTCCCGAAGCTCAATGCTATCGTTACCAACGCTCTCGCTCGCTCTGGGCCTCTGTCGACTGGAGCCTCTAAAGCTGTTGCCCAGGCTGCAATTGCTCCGTTCGTGAAGGCCAACCTTCCACTCTTCTCCTCCGTCCTTGTGCGTGGCTATGCTACTGCTACTAAGAAAAAGACGGCCGTCAAGAAGAAGAAGACAACAACCGCTAAGAAAAAGACGACCACTGCAGCTGCTAAGAAGAAGAAACCTGCTGCAAAACGCCGTACCGTCGCCAAGAAATCCGGTACCCGCCGTCCGGCAAAGAAGGTGGCCAAGAAGAAGAAGCCAGCTGCTAAGAAGAAGCCCGTAAAGAAGAAGGTTGTAAAGAAGAAGAAGAAGGTTGTCGTCAAGAAGCCAGGTCTCACCGCCACCATCAAGAAGACTCTTCCAAACGAACCAGCAAAGAAGGTCACCGCCTACAACTTGTTCTTTACCGAGTACTATAAGACAAACAAGGGCAAAGTCCAGGAAGTCGCTAAAGAACTAGGTGCTAAATGGAGAGCCCTCAGTGATGAAGAGAAGGCGGTAAGTTGCCCCTATCCAAATAACAGGATGAAACAAATCCTCCTAACAATCCCAATTTCTCACAGACTTGGAACGAACGTGCGGTCGCGGAATCAGCAAAGAGACTCGCCGCCTATCAGCAATGGCTCGCAAAACTTAGTCCTATTGATATTATAAATGCCAACATTGCCCGCCAACGTGTCCGTACACTCCGTGCAAAGAAGGGCCATTCGGGCACCACAAACGACAGGCCACTCAAGGATCCACGATTGGTCAAGAGGCCCTCATCCGCTTGGCTCTTCTTCGTTAAAGATTACATCACAAGTCCTGAAATTGCTATCCTCGAAAAGAATGTGAAAATGAAGAAGTTGTCTGAGAACTGGAAGGTTCTTGGAAGTGCTGAAAAGAAGGTACGTTATGAACTTCTCTTCCTTCTCGTTGCAATATGTATACTAATTTCTCCCGGTTTCAATGATAGAAATACGAGGAGCTTGCTTCCCGTGACAGGACCCGCTTTTTGGCCGAGAAGGAAGCATTCGAAAAGAAGTACAAAAAGACCTAGATACAGGTTAGCCGGCCCACCTGACTAATCAACCCACATTCACCCACGTGTTTTTGGTACCTGCATATCTGTGCAACTGGCCCAACGGCTAACTCCCTTGCTTCAACCCTAGGCTGTGCAACCTCGGACATTTTAATCTTTCGCTGACCTCATAGCTACCCCTCGTCGAATCTGATTTGATATCGGATTTCTTTTTTTCCTCTATTGGTCAAGTTCCCGGATCGCATTTTCCATCAGTCTTAATATCTGTTTCCTTCCCTCTTGTTCTCAATCACCTCGTCTTCTGGCCAATCTTGTAGTTGCTTTCGCCTGCCCTCTTCTATAACTTCGACCTCAGTACCACCACCCCAACCTTCTCGGGATGTTTGTAACCGACCGCCGGATGCATGCATCCATTCATGTATACTAGTGGTTTCGTTTCACACATCTTGAATCCGACCTAATACTTTTCTTCCCTCCCCACCCTTTTCCCTTTTGTATCTCACCTGCCCTCAATGTTGATGATATATGCGTACGTCGTCAATTGTACATAAGAAACACTCTCCCGCTACATATTTTGGTGCTGTAAGCTACGGAAGGCGATTAAAACCTTGTATTTTTTCCTACTTTTCTATTTTCATTTCTTCCCCATCACTAACCACTGAAAAAAATGTTTGGGATACCCCTTAAGGCCTTTTATATCACACCCCCTTCCCCCCTTTCTTTGCTTTACGATTTTCAATATTTGATGTGGACGGGACATGATCAGGGAGGAGGATACTTGAATGATTCCACTAGTTGAAGAAAAGAGGGAGGGAAAAAAAACCATACCATCGAGGGAGCGTCATGATTCTGTTTATAGATGCAATAATGGAGCGATGAAACAAAAATAAGAAACCTGAAAGTACACAAAGAAACGATACTCAAACTCTTCCCAAGAAATACCCGCCATACCCTCCGCCATCAAAACAAAAAACTAATCATGCATCCACAAACTCCCGCAAACGCAAGCCTTACTAACATTCTGCAGCCACAACCCCATCTTCAACGACGGGACCAAATCCTCCGCCACCTCCCCGCACCTGATGCACCTCCTCGTCGGCGTCCCCTTCTTCAACAACGTCTTCCTCAACGTATCCACCTTGCAATTCTTCTTAAACTC
>LDUD01000037.1:317497-330825 GCA_012184295.1 Dactylella cylindrospora
ACGTCGTATCAAAGAAAAATATCGAACTAGGATCGATATCATTCTTCAATATCCCCAAACTCTGCTGTAAAAACTTCTCAACGATCGGGTAAAACACCTCTGGAATTTCCCCTGTCAGAAATATCATCCTGTCAACGTCGATGCGACGGTTGGGGTTCCAGTCCGCGGTGATGGCTTTGATGCCACCAATGATGTCTACGAGGAGTTTTTCAAACATGTTGAATTTGACCGGGTTGGCGTCCATGATTGTTCGGAGGGATTGAAAGCCCTGGCGGAGGGGTTCGTCGACGGTGCTTTGGGATAGGTGGTCCCTGGCGGCTTGGTCGAAGCCTCGGAGGGCCCGGGAGTTGTATTTTAGGAGGAAGCGGGAGGCGCCGGTGAGAATGAGGGGGAGGGCGCAGGAGTTCATTTCTTTGACTATTTCGTTGTTAGTTTGGCTTGGGTCGGAGGGGGCCCCTCGGTGGGCTGTTAGGGATCTTACTTGTCTTCTTGACCAGCTCCATATCCTTCGGGTTCGAGCGTACCCGACGTGCTAACTCCAAGAGCTCATCTACAAGATATACATGGAAATCGATTTCCCACTTGACAACCCCTAGCAGGTTTTGCAGAGCGTCTTAAAAGATGCATAGTTAGCGAGGTGCGATAGATAATGTCGTAGGTTAGCAGGGTATAACGTACTCGACTTCGAGTCCTCCAAATCTTGCCGATTTCTCGCGACATTGTTCATAAAGTAGCCAAACCCGACAGATGTTGCCTTCAGATGTAGCGTAGCTTGTGCAATCTTGGTAGGTATCGGTTTCGGGTTCGCCCACCCCTTATAGTACAATACAAGCTGAAGGCTTAGACATCTCTGGAAGAATGGATTCCGCTGCAGCTTCTCATTGCTTTGTTCTTGCAAAAAGTCGATGCTCTGGTTAAGGGAGCGATGTGCCTCTAACAAGACACTCGTGATAAAGTCTGCTTTCGATTAGACGCTTGGACTAAAGGCCCGGCCAAGGGAGCAAAGATACATACACTTGCTATTGAACTGCCGTGCTACCGCAGCTAGATCATCATTATTAATGTGATTGTGTGACGAACAGGCATGCTGCTGTGCGAGCGTTACGGCTGCTGTCACGATATTTGCTAAGGATAGTGTTAGCTGGTTTTGTGGATTTCACATTCAATGGGAGGCACGTACGGTTCTCCTCCGGTGTTCCCTCTAAAGAATCGTGATTTGTCATTAAGACTAAATTCACGTCATTCTCCTTTGTCAAGAGGGCAGCAGCGGCGTAATTTGGCGACAAGGTGATATCAATATCTTCGCTCCAAGTTAGTTATCGGCACCAGATGTGATGAATAAGTGGAATTATCTCTTACAGGGGCCTAATAGCGGGAAATGCCACCCAGCGTGGAGCATATTCCCTAATATGTCGGGGTTCGTCGTAGGCTGTATCGTATTGAAGTGGACGCTGTGGGTGTAAAGCGATTAGCCCATTCCTGCATTGCATATACCACAATTCAATACTACTAACCGATCTCTTATATCAAAGGTTCCATCTGTATGCGTTATAGCAACCAGAGTGCTCGCATTCAGCTGCGTCACGGACAAAGCGCATTTCTGCAGAGATACGTCGGAGTATGACACCAATTCGTACCGCTAACTCTGCTGTCAGCCATGGTTTCAAAATTCTCTCACGGTACCAAAGATCGTACCTCTTTATCCGCTGACGAGTTGTTCCTCCTCTGACCTAACTGATCAAAACTTGAGTGCAACGAAGAGCTGACATTCCGCAGCTCCCACCTCTTTATAGTTGTAAGGTAATGCTGCTGGGCCGTATTAACAAAAAACCCCAGTACCACGGGATACTGCATATTATTTCCGGGAAACGGTGACAGGACCTCCAGGTGCGTGAGGAAGGAAGAGGAAGTATCCTGCCCATCTCCCGCGCAGTGCTCGACTTTTAGCCGTTTAATGTGCAAAGTCGCTGGGTAGGGTAGCTGAGTCAAGGTCGAGCCCGGGGGAAGGTTTGGAGTATTCCAGTTGATGGCCACGCGGTATACCCTCAGCTGCTTTGATTGTGTATATACGGCTAAAATAGCTGTTCGGTCTATCCTCCTTCACAAAACAAACATGTATCAGTCCGAGTCTAGTCGAAGATATTTCTATCTGGAAATGAAGGTGATTTGAAGTACCCTTATCCGCGGTAAATGCTGCATGCGTGATTATATCATCCATTGAAGTGTACGACTCTAGCTCCGCCGTAGCCTCTTGTATATGGGATTGTACATCACTAGCATACCATAACCTTACCACGCCATTCTTCGACACTCCAACGCAGGCAGCCTTGGTCAATAGTGGATTCAGTGGTCCCATCGGAGCTAAAGAATTTGTGGGGTACTTGTATATCCCCTCAGTCTTCGTCGCGGCTTTGTTCAGAGCGTACTATCAACATACAACCCGAGTTAGCACGACGTACTCAAGGCATCTAGTACTATAGTAACGATCAACCAGCTCCACTCACAGCCTTGCCCATATTAAACCACCAAAATCCCGCCAGCATCGACATATCATCCTTAGGCGCATTCAAAGGCGGCTGCCGCAGCACATTCAACCTATCCAGCGATACGAAAACCGTCCACATCGCTAACCGTCCATATATATCAGCCACCGCCAGTTCGGAACCAATATTGTTCCAATGAACGCTGGCGAGCTGAGCTCCGTTGTGTATGCTCTTGAGGGTATATTTCGGACTCAACACCCACGAACCGTCTTTCGTGGATGCCATCATGTGCCGCAGATCGACGTCGGTGCCATTGGCGGATATGGAGGCTATGCAGCCGAGTTTTCCCCATGCTATTCTTCTATATTTTCGAGTTTAGGGAGTTAGACATGTAACTTTTAGAGTATGTAGAATAGCTTGTGGAAACGTACTGCCTGCATCCGCCTTGCCGTAGCTGATCTATTTGTTCATGGATGCTGCGGATGGTGCTCGCGCCATCCTCGAATAAATCTCCCAGTCCGTTATCCATTAGCATTCCCGGCATCCTTGTACCTATTGACACTGTGTTGCGGGAATGTCAATATCTCGCTGGCGATTTCCCCCAGCTGTCCTGTTTCCCTCTTACGGATCCTGTTCGGTAAATCTATTGAAGATTTCTTAATCTGGGTCCTATCCGAGTCCTAGTAGCCTAAATTCTTAGGAATTGAGAGCTGTATGGTTATCAAAGTAAACATGCGTGGTCTGTGCACTACCTGCTGCAAACGAGGATTGACCGCCGGTGTTATAGGTAAGGGTTTTAGATGATCGGCCGATGAGATGGGTATCTCGCGAGCATTTGCGACTGGAAGTTTGATTAGGAAGCGAACAGAGCAGAGCTCATGCGAGGACCTGCATGGAAAGTAGCTGGGAAGACGCGTTTTTTTTGCGGCATGCTAGCGGCCGGCCTTAGCTTGGTAGCTGCATGTCTGATCCCCCAAGTGGTTTCCCGCATGGCAGGCCAGGCCAGACAAGTTGGGCCGGGTTTGTTACCCACCTTCCATGCCCGCCCCCACCAGGTATGCACATATGAAGTTATAGATACCAACTTTCTGATATAGACCTATATACACGACCTCGATCCAAAGATCGAAATTCAATCAAAATGGCCGACACCAAAGGCAAAGAGCCTCTCCCGTCATATTATCCCGACTTTTACAACTTTCCCCCTTTCTACACCCGCCAGCCCAACGCAAACTCCTGGTCCTCGCAGCTATCCCAATGGCGTTCCTTCATCTTGTCATACTGCCGCGCCCGCAAGCTATGGCGTTTAAACCTCGTCGATGCAATGGACACTGATCTATTCCACAATAAATCTATAAACCGTACTTTTCTCTCTCGCCCTCCCTTTTCACCCCTTCCCCTCCTCGAGAATTCTAAATCTAACCCAACAACCAAAACCTCACAGGAAAACTCCCCCTCCCCGTAATCCGCGAAATCACCGACTCCCTCGTCTCAACCTCCAACGCCGAATGGCTCTCCGCCGACAAATCAATCGCCTACATTTTCTGGCGGACCCCCGAGGATTTCGCCCAGCAAATCTACGGATGGATAGAAGAGACCGGACAGAAGAATACGGTTCTGACGCTGTTCGAGTTGACCGAAGGGGAGGATACGACAAAGCAGGAGTGGTACGGGATGGATCAGGTCATGTTTAAGAAGTGCTTGGATGTTTTGGTTAAGAAGGGGACTGCTCAGGTGTTTAGCGTTGGGGAGGAGAAGGGGGTTAAGTTTTGGTAGGATTGGTGGACTCGAGATGTTTGGTAGTCACTATCTATACTTGGATGAAGATGAGGTATGATATGAATTTCGTGATAGCGTGCATTTCCTGGAGTTAGCGTCTGGAGTTTCTTGTATTTATACCCAACCAATGCATATCTCTCTTAGTACTACTATTTATACTATTCTTCCCCAATCGACGATGCGATGAAAAATATCGCAAGACGTATAATACATGTTTAGGAAACAAAACGCCAAAGAAAGAAGTAGTCCGAAATCGCCGTCGCAAAATGATAAACGAAAAAGGTGCAAGAGAAAAGACTACTCGCCAGAAAACCCAAATATCTCTGCCTTGGACATATATCCTCTGAAACAATGCCTTCGACATCCAACTATCGCTGGTTGGAGATAAAGTACTTGTCCGACCAAACCATTTTCTGTCCCATCGCGACATCGAGCAGCCAGTCTGTTCTATAGACTAATGGATCCCAACCAGCCTCCTTTGCCATCTTCCTAAACCCGTTCCATAGCTTTTCATCTTTGGCCGCACTAACGAGAACTAGCTTCTTCGTAGTCGAAGCATCCTTATTCTCAATGACCCCACCTCTCTTCACAGCTTTAAAAAGATACCCCATCCCTCCGTTCGCTTCCACAATCTTTTTGAACGTCTCCCAGCCCCCACCAACATTCGGCGTGATGTAGACATAAAGTCCTTCAAGCATCATGCCTTCGTTTTGCTTTGCTCGCGCCAGTGAATCAGACAGATTGATTTTTAGCTTCTTCTCCCCATCAGGGTCTTTCAGTAGGTATGGTTTTGTGTCAACTATAGCCTTCTGTTTTATACATTCCTGGACCCATTTTGCGGTGACGATTACTGGCGCTCGAGCCAACGCGCAGACGAATTTCTCCGTTCTAACAAGGTGGGGAGCCGATAGATGGGTCATGTGAGCATCTGGATTCTCAATACATTGTATGCCAATTTCTCGGAGTATTCTCTGTCGGAAAGAACAAATATTAGTGCGATGCTGAAAATCTGGGGACAACTGTAAAATTTACCCGATCGTCATCTTCCTGACTTGGGTTATCTATCCAAGGCGTATGCGAAGTTAAGAGCAGGTAGACAGAGATATTGACCTTCTCTATCGACTTTTTCTTAAGCTTCTTGGGTTTCTCAGGCTGTTCATCCTCGTCCATTGGATCACCATCTGTCTCAGCAGGAAGTGATCTCTTCTTTGGACCCTTTGTAACCTCACCCTCAGGTGTATCACTCCTCCTTCCACCATGTGTGACACCTCCTTTTCTCTTCTTCTCTTTTTCATATTGTAATACATCCGGCATGATGTCATGAAGTTTCTTCGTCGCATTCTCCTTCGCTTTTCTGCTACCAGTACTCATAGTAGACATCGGAGGCGACGAGCTTAATATTGCGGTTTTAGGGGTTTCAGCGGCTATATTAGCAAGTCTCTTGTTAGGTCTTGGTGTCTCCATATTGCGTCCAGAAAACTCCGTAGGCTGTACTGCCAACTTTGGCGCCTTTCCGTCTTTGCTCTTACGCCCTCGCCTTTTGACGGGCTGCTCGACTTTCTCGTCCTCTTCAGCCTCATCTTCCTCTTTGCCTCCCTCTAGCTCGTCCGCTGTCTCCGCATCAGCCATGTCGACATCACCATCTTCGGCTGCTTCCTCTTCTTCATCATCGCCCTCATCTTCAGGCGGGAAAAAGACGTGGGAAATCGCCTCCAGATCTATCCTTGTTTGGCCCACAACCTCCATAAGATTTGTTCTCTTTGGGAACGTGGTATACTTTGGATTCGTCAAGGTTTGCATCTCCCATTTCGCATAGGTTTCTTCAAGCCAGATATGATTTACCAGGTTTGTATTCCATTCTCTCGCGGCATCTACCTTGTCAGAGTAATCTCTTGCTGTTATAAGGTGGGTGTTGTCTGGCTTCATGGCTCGGGTGAACGTAGCACCAGCAGCCTCTATCAGATTTTCGAGGTACATCCGCGCATCGCCGCTGTAATTAGAGACAGATATCAACTATTCTGGTGTTAGCATATCCCAACTACTGACTAGATCAATGGGCCTACTTACGCAGTTCTCCATACCCGGTACTGGTATCTTCGCCTTAGGGTAATGCAATAGAAATTTTGTAGGTAATACCCATTCTTCCCTTGAAATCATCCAGAACAGCCACGTAAGATTACCAACATCGATGCCTTTCCGACTAGCATACATATAATCCTCCCCTTCTCTATACAGACATACTAACACATTGGCATCTTTAAGCTGCGGCGCGATAGTTCCTCCACCCTGCTTGAGGACTGATATTAACGTATTCTGAAGCTCACCGTTAAGGTTGAGCCCTTCCGCAAAAAAGAAGGATTTGTTCATGAATATGTTGGTCCGTTTTCTCAATGAGAGTGGTATGGAATCTGTCTTATCCTTGTGGTCATGGGTATGCGTTAGGTTGATAGTTGGATAAGGTAGGGGATCGCCAGACTTTTTGGTTAGGATGGCAGGGTCCGGGAGCAGGTAGGGAGTTTCGTCTATAAGACGATTCAGTCGTAGACAGTCATCAAACCTAAGCAAGAAATGTTAGCCCAGGTCCAAATTAAGACGAAGAAACCCAGGGTCCCCACCAATGCGGTACAACCATTTTGACTGGCAAGCCGTTCTCCAAAGCCTTCTTACACACGTTCTACAAGCCCGTATTAGCAACTTCAGCTACCCCGATAAATATGAACCCGTAAGCTTACATTGTCAAGATTCAGAGCGACAATATGTGTCGTTAGCCTTGATAGACTAGTTTTGTATATTCCTCCCATCGATAGAATCCCGCCACATATAGCTTCGGTATCGCCTTCAGGCAAGTTGACGATAACAGCATCGATACCCGAGAATATCATCCGTGGATCAGCATTGTAAGCTCGAATATGCTGCGTCTTCCCCTTCTTCGCCGAGTCCGTGACCCAATCCGGCTTGACGACCGTTAGCATACGCTGGTCAATCTCACCAGCCAAGCGACGCCGTTCCAGCTCCGAGAATTCCGTAAACTCGATATCCGGAGCGACTATGTGGGTTGTTTCGTCGAGGTTTAAGGTGGGAACTCCTTGAGAGCTTTTCTCGTGGTCGACCTCTACCGCCCCGCCGTCGAGGAGAAGTTCCCTAATCTAAAGTTGAGTCGAGTTAGTCGGATCCCGCACATTTTACTATAGAATATGCATACTGTATCGTATTCTTTTCCGGTAAAATTAGGTCCTCTGATCAGAGTAAAGTTGACATCATGAAATAGAGGCTTGGATTTTTGTGCCTTTTCGGCAGGTGCCTCAGCCATCTTAGTGTGATCGGTGGCGAGTAATATCGACCGCGATAGAAGAAGTAGTGGGGACTATCACTTGTGATGATTTCAATCAGGAGCTATGCGACAATTACAAAAGCAGCATTGTAGACGAAAAACAAGCGTATTTATTTATGTTCTGCTAAGTAGAATGTATTTTTATGATAGGAACAAACAGACGCAGAAATATAAAAAACTTGGGCGAGGTGGAATGCAGGTGGCTTCGAGTTTTTGTTGCGCGTAAAGAGGTTAACATTCAAGATGCCATTCACTTTTGCAGCTTTGGATTAATCATTTTGCTCAATGTTGTTACTTCCAGGGGGGACGCGTTGTTGCTCATTGGCGGCAGCCCTGCGCTTCACGAATATCACCTGACCTGGCTGGGCAAAAATTGTTACCCACGTTTTTTAGAGCAGCTCGGATAGGATTAGCAGAGTTTCAATTCTCAAAACCCAACAGAGATTGACTGGCCATGATAGTACGGCATACTTCAAAGTCTCTGCTCTCCTCGAGGACGCCTATCATAACAGGCTGTCTCCTCACCCTCCCGCGCCGCCAATATGCCTCCAAGCCGAGTCCCAAACCGCCCGCTTCTTCAGTCAATACCCCTCCAAAGACCCCACCATCCGCGGTGAAACCACCCAAACCTCCAACCTACGAAACAATCGCCCGTCCCAAAGTCGTAAAGGAGGACGACACCGTCGAGATTACCCAACTCTCCCGACCAATCGGCCAATACAACCCTCCAAACCTCGGCGAGAACCATGGAGAAGACCACAGAAGCCGCAAGCAACGGGCCGAAGACTTTCGAAACTACGACAAGCACCTCGAAAAACGGAAAAAACTGTAAGAATCCTCTCCCAATCCCCCTTCATCCTCTCTAAAACACAGCTTCTATACTAACCAGACGATAACCCACCAGAACGAAAGAATGGACCAAATCCTACTTCCAAGACTTCTCCGACATGCGTCACCAGAAAGGCAAACTCTTCACCGCCCCTCCAAGAACCTTCAGAGCCGATAAATCGCTCTACTTTCCCAACTTTCGCGGTCGCACCCTCCTCTCCCCGGACGTCGTGGACTCCACGGCCCTTTTCACAGGTCGCGTATCCCTTGTCCAGTTATCCACGAATGTATGGGCAGATCGACAGATTAGGACGTTCATGGAGGATTTGGATAACGACTTTGCGGGGTCGAAATTGCTGAAGCAGGAATACATGACTGAACCAGATGACTATATCAAGTGGTTAACGCAGGAGCCTCAGCTACCCCAGGACGGTGTGTGGCAGAGAGTGAACATCAATCTTCAAGAAAATTTTCTTAAAGCTTGGGTGGTGCTCTGGTCGATGCGGAATATCAGGAAACAGTTGGGAGAGGAACGACACGCGAGGTATTTACTCGTCAGGAAGGGTATAACAGAGGAGGTTAAAGAATCAGTAGCAATGTTAAATGAGAGAATTGGATTCGTATACCTCGTGGATGCAATGTGTAGGATACGGTGGGCTGGATGTGCGGAGGCAAATGATGAAGAGCGAGCCGCGTTGAAAGGTAGCTTGGAGAAACTAGTACTCGAGGAGAAGGCTAGACGAGACGAGCTGAAGAAGGCCCCAAGATGAAAATGTAGGATAAAGTTTGATGCATTCACCACTATTATAGCATATACGCATGTATATAAAGGATACCCACATAACAAAAGTCGCATTATTCATGATTAATCGCTTATCGAATACAGCTCTATGCTGGTGTCATTACCTAGTCATCTTACAGGTTCCTGCTGATAAAGTACAATACTTCGATAGGTAGTCCATCCCAATACCGCGGTTAAGCTTCACCGCCCTCCAACCAAGCGCCAAACTTGTCAAGTCTGCTATTCTCTTCTCCCTCAGTATCAACAACTCTCTTCTTCCGGAATCTCTCCTGTCCATCATAAATGTATGCCTCCACCTTGGCACCGGCGAAATGCCTACCGTCCATCATCTATATTACCCACAAGTCAGTATATCATCAGAGGGGAATTGAAGGGTATGCGAAACTCACCCTCACGCATGCTAGAGCACTCTGCTCATTCCCAAACCTCACACTAACAACACCAGCTTCTTCCTCATCATACAGCGTAACATTCGTAACCTCTCCTAACTTAGAGCACTCCTCCCTAATATCCTCTTTAATATCCAAAATTGCTGCCGGATCCTCCTCCAGCTCCTTAAGCGTGAACATATGCTTCAATATAACCACTTTGTCGAATTTGGATGCCACCGCCTGCGTCGCCGGGTCATCGTCATCCCAATCCGCGAGCTTATTGTTCAGCCTCTGACTCTTGGCAATAATCTTCTTCTTGTCCTTTGTCATCTTCTTATCCTGAGGAGCGTCCTGTTGCGCCTTGTAGCTATAATCCGCGGCTTGGACCTTGATCCTGCCGCCCGCATCGTTGACACCCAGTCGGAAATCTGTATCGTCAAGCATCTGTATTGCCAAATTGACGCTCTCCGGCCTAAAGTAGACAATCAGGGCATCGCCTTTAGGATTTCCCGCATCATCGGTGTAGAGTTTGACACGCTTCTTTCCGCTGTCTATTTCTTCGGCGATGACACCGTAGCGAGAGAACACCTCCTCAACTTCTTGAGTGGTGGCATCGAGAGGTAGGTTGGTCACATAGACGGCTTTATTGACGCGCTGTGCGGGTTGGTCCGGTTTACCATTGTTCTTTGATCGTTTCGAGGTACCCTCCTGCTCTCATTAGTTATGCGTCGCAAAGAATATAGCTCATTGGCGTGCTTACCTCGCCGTCATTGGAGTGTTGGTTTTTCCGCTTCCTGTTTCTCGGGTTCACTGATTCGGTTTCATCAACTGCGCCGTAAGCTTTGGATTGCTCTTCGGCTAGATCATCGTCAAGCTATATACGGTTAAAACCTCCCCAGAAAAAGGTGGTCAAAAAAAAAGTATGAAATCCCGAGGGATATAAGCTCCAGATTTGGTGGGGGTGTGTGCGGGTGCGAGCTTCGGAAGGGAAGTCTTTTTGATTTGTTGGAGGAAGAATGACATCAACGAAATTTTTCGTGGATAAAGGGTGACAGGATCGGGGAGATTTCGCGGGATAGACTTACCACTTCGTACCACCGCTTCAGCTTCTCATCGAACTCGTATTCGGTTCCGTCTTCCTGCTCCAACGTGTACTTTTGCGATACTTTTGAAAAGGAGACGCGATCGTCTTGGTTTAGCCCGTCGAGTGTGATCGGGAAGCCTCGTGCATCAAAGAGTGAATCAGCTTCCGGGGAGTGCGACTCGTCCGCCATGGCTGAATCTAACCACTGGGAGGCTTTCGGGGTAATGGCGACGGGAACTAGGAGGTTCGGGAAGTCGATTGAAGAGGGTGTAAGGATGAGGGTTGGGTGGGATGTTTTGGCGTTCGAATACGCCGCTGTTGGTGGATGAAGATTTACAATGGTGAGAAGCTGCGGTCTAGAATCCAGGTCATGCCAATCTGCGACATGACGGTGCCAAGATGGGCAGCAGCCATCTCTTCTGGCGTGCTCATCTCCCAGCCACACAAACACAATACAAGCACAACAAAATACTTGTAATTAAGTGGCTTGATAACTGAGCTGCATAACAACAATTCTACTTCCACTGGTTCGCGGCGTCTCCTTTTGCAGCTTTGCTTTAAAGCCTGTCCAGCTGAGATAGCCCGATAAATGCATGACCGTTTTTCTCCGCCAGGCCGAGGGGGGGCCATAGGCCTACGAATGGTACATCTACTTCGATACAGGTACTCCTGTTCAGTGGCCAATCACTCTCAAATTCAGGAGCATGATTGAGAGGTATCACGGCTCGGATAAAACTTGGAGTTTGAGACAAAGACATCAAGATCTCGGGATCTCGAGATTCATTCCTGTAATGTACATGTACATACTTACTTATACTAACCATTTAGGCGTTCGATCTAGCGTTCATATAACGCAACATCTCAGCAGGCTTGTATCTATGGCTAGTGGCAAACCAGTGGCTTTAAGCTTCAATTGGAAATCCCGTGATATATGCCAGGTACAGACGAAAAAAAGATTGGCCAGCAAGCCATAAGTTTGGTTCACGTTACGAGCTATTCAATAGACGCCGGGAGAAAAATCAAGTGGGAAAAAAAGAATATAATCCATCTAGAAGGGGAATCAACTCTCCCCACTATCGGCCGACTCGGAGTCGCCTGATGAAAACCCGTTTACCATCGGAATATTTCTTTTCGGTGGTAGAAAAAGCTTATACCATACTAGAAGGAAGTAGAATCTACTATCTCTCGATATCCCGGGATGCATCTCCATAGCAGAAGGAAGAAGCCCTTGGAATAGGAAAAAAGTAAAAAGTGGGATGAGCAGGGTTTAAAATCAATATGCAAGGTTCGGCGTTTCTCAATCTGGACGGTTTAATCAAGCTGCACCCAAGTTTTTAATGCGATATAGCAAACCTTGGCTTGCTGGCCCTCACATGTCGGGTTTCCACAATAGATAGGGAAGGCGAACATCATGTAACAGCTAAAAACGCCATCCCGATGAGCAAAAGTCAAAGTCATGTACGCCCTGTGCCTGTCAAGCTCCCCACCACCCTGGGGCATAATCACAAAACGGACAATAGTAGGAACAGCGAGTGTGTGACTTACGTTTTTCCTGATGTCGAAATTTTTTTCTTCTGTACCTTCTCTATGATGTATGGTGTGTGGTGGGATGAGGTCCCCTTGTTTGGTTGACAGGGACTTTAAATTCCGCTGGGTTGTTCGCCGAACTTGCAGAATGGGGAATAGGTCGGTTCCAAACCATGCGAGATGGCTCGGAAGCGAGGGGGTCCCGCAGACAACTCTTTTTTTTCTTCTCTTCGAATCTGCGCCGATACCACTCTTGTCTCTTTTTCCCAAGCTTTGAGACCTGCGTCCAAGATTAAGCAACCCATAGAATCCTGGTATTCATCCCATGGCTCGGTGAACATATTTGGGACAGGAGGTTTCCTTTTCCTTCTTTCTTTTTCTTCTTCTTGCGATTTCTTGAACGCGACGGAGATAAATTGGATACGAGGATTATATGCGCGGGGGCGAGGATCGCTATCCCCAAAGCGACCATTATGGACAATGTTATCTTGATTCGACAGTCGAGTCCCGGTTTGTCCCTGAAGGCTGCATTTCCTTCAGATATTGACGTTTCGAAACCGAATGGAAGTCCTGGGCTAGCCCCAGCTCTGGAATCCTACAGACAAAGCATGGCGGTTTTTTTTGGGGTTCATTTCGCGAGCCTTGCTAAGCCCTTCTAAATTAACGTTAAAATGGGCAATTGCTAATACCGATGTGTTACTATCTGGGATCTGGAACTTGCCCTTTACAAATTCAAATAATGTAAACTTGAGGCTAGGCATGCTTCACAAGAAAATATTGAAAAACAAGGCGGCAGGAATCAAAACCTGGGCAATAAAATATGTGAATGTTGGGGCATGTAGGATCATACCCGTGATCAGACAAATGATGGGCTCTCATTATGTTTATTTTTTATCCTATTGGATCCTCGGATAGTTCTGCAAGGAATTTCCAAAAGAGATATTCTCCGTGAAATATTGAAACCTAACGCTATATTATCGATACAGCCTCGAGGCCTTGTCCCTTGCCCCGAGAGAACAGCTGGAGAGAGAGAATACAAAGAAAAGAAAATCCCAACGTTTCGAAACTTCGCGGTTCGCACCTGAAGTCCTGCCGGCTTCAAGTGAAAAAAAAAAAAAAAAAA
>LDUD01000037.1:330860-388360 GCA_012184295.1 Dactylella cylindrospora
GGCTAGGAATCCTTCCCGATATCCGTACCCATGATGATAGATGATACAAATGGCACCTGTTCATTACAGAGGTATCCCTAGCCTTGTCTAAAAACAGGCAAAAACTTTGTGACCAGAAAGGGTCCCCGCGGTCTGGGTAAAGACTCAAAAGAAAAAAAAAAAAAAAATACCCCTCAGCAAGTACCAATATCCTGCTCAGCCGTCAAAAAGAATACGTGTAACAATCAGCACCGTCAAAAAAAGGAACATTCCAAAAACTTGTGTGCTGTGAGGAGGATATCCGGGTGCGCATCGCAAAGCGTGATGACAACTTGCATGTAAATTTTCCGTGGAGGAATGCCCCCGAGTGTTGAGAGTTTGTTCGTGGTGTGATCATCATTCGCGGCCTCGCTGCCTGACTGTCATGTCAATCCCGCAATTACAACATATATCCATGGAAAGTGATATTCATTGTTGCACAAGGCTACTCAACGACAAGACTCCCCTAACCTCTGAGATTTCTGGGCGTAATCAGCTGCACGAGTAATGTGAAAAAGGAGGCTTCCACTGCCCCAACCTAGGGCCAGCACCTATCTACGGAAATATATCAGACAATTGCAAGTGAACCCTCGTATACGCAATATTTTCTTGAAGGAAGAAAAAAATGAAAGGGTGTCTTGTATTCGTGGTATCTGTAACTACTACTTAATTACACTGCATGAACTATAGTCGCTCGTAAAGGGCCAAGTAATTGAACCGTTCAGAAGGAAACAAAGAGAAAAAAATGAAAGAGAAAGCCGATGGAAACATGCCCTATTTCCCAATAAGTTTTACAAGTTTTTTAAACACCGTGAAGCACTAACGCGTTAAGAAAGAGGAATGACAGATTGAATGATAGTCGAGAAATGGAAGACGGAGATTTAAATATGGACAGAGAATAAAGAAGAGTGGCTAAAATAAAAGCGTCACGACTTCTTCGATAACTGTTCCTGACAGGCATTACAAAGGTTTCTAGTATTCGAGGGGATAGAGGACAATTGGAAATTTGACGAACGAGGTACGGTTTTGAGAGATGCTCTGTACTTGGAATCCTTATCTGAAGGGCGAAGTTTGATTGCTTTCCGTAGTGGCAACATCGTGACGAATAAAATTGATATATTTGTGGAATTAAGAACGCCTTTTTAAAAGTAGCTTCCGAAGATGTGATCAAAAAAAAAGAGAATTCCCGCTGTCGAACAAAAAGGAGAATGGTTGCAGATAATAAAGTAATCCATTGTCATCTTGATGATGGCTTCGCAGAAATAGAGGGCTCCGGTAAGGGAATGTGATCGAATAGAGAAATGAATGGAGGGACTAAGGGTCGACTAATTGGATAGCCGCGAAACATGATGCGCATTGTTGATCAGCGACAATTCGTAGTGGTCCGAAGACCTAGATAGTCATTTCTCTATAGGATGACCGTGGTGCGGAGGGAGTTCGGATGACATTTTGGAGATACCTTCAGTATCTGGAACGACTTCTCGAACCAGCTCAACATAATCGTACTGTACGAGGAAGAAAAAAGCAGTTAGTCATATGAATACTTAGAAGCTTCCAACAGGATTTTGAGAAACTTACGGCAAATTCGCCCAATTCGGCGTCGTCAATTCCGAGAACCTCTGCTTCTTCGCTAGCTCTTAGGGATAGACCTGGAATCAAATTCATGATGAAGAGAATGATGCAAGTGCCTCCGAAAGAGTAAGCAAAGCCAGCAACAGAGTCGGCAAGTTGGTAGGCGAGCTGAATCCAGTGTTGATCAAGCCACCCAAGGGGAACGTTATCGGTGCCATCGAGATTGGCAACGTAATGGGTCGCGAAGAAAGCGGTGAGAAGATTTCCGACGAGGCCGCCAACGCCATGGACAGCAAAGATATCAAGGGCATCGTCAACTCCTATAACGAACTTGAGCTTTGTGGCATAGTTGCAAGCAGCGCTACCGACAATTCCAAAGACGACCGCGGACCAAGCTGGGCAGTATCCGGATCCAGGGGTGATGCAAACAAGCCCAGCAATGACACCGGAGCAGAAGCCGACAGTGGACCACTTTCGCTCAAGACGATAGTCGAGGAGACACCAAGTGATCCCACCAACGGAGGCGGACAAGTTTGTAACAACAATAGCCATAACAGCACGAACGTTAGCTCCCAAAGCGGATCCACCGTTGAAACCGAACTATAGAATCCTTGTTAGCGTAGCTAATGTGTAAGTACATGTGGCGTATTAAGCTTACCCATCCAACCCAGAGGAAGACTGTTCCGAGTACAATGTGGGTGACATTGTGTGGGCGATAGTTGAGCTCGTGGGTACCGTGGCCCCGTCTCTTTCCAAGCATAAGGGAGTACGCCAGAGCAGCAGAACCGGAAGAAATATGTACGGGCGTACCACCAGCGAAGTCAAGACCTCCCATCTTGAAGGACCAACCAGAGGAGTTCCAGGTCCAGCAGGCAATCGGGTCATAGATGATGGTGGACCAAACTAGCATGAAAACAATGCATGGGAGCATGCGACCACGTTCAGCGGCAGCACCAATAGCGAGGGCGACACTATTCACAATCGGGTATCGTTAGTCCCACAAAAACAACTCGGACCCTGTGTTCTTCCCTGAATGAGTTGTGACTTACGTAATAGCCGCAAACATGCCCTGATAGACAGCATAAAGCAAATCTGGAACAAAAGTTCTTGGAGCGGCAATCACATTGCGAAATCCGATGTGATTCAAGTCTCCGATAAAACTCCCAGAGGTCTGGGAGAAAGCTAGCGAGTAGCCCCAGAAGAACCATTGGAAGGAAACAACTGCTGCCGACATCATGGATAACCAGATGAGAGACAAGGCTGACTTTCTGCGAGCCAAACCAGAGTAGAAGAATCCCACGCCGGGAATCATCAGGAGAACGAGTGCCGTCGCAACTATAACCCAAGCGACGTTACCAGGCTACATTGGTAGAATTTTGTCAGAATAAATGAGTTGCTGTTGCATATTATTTTGTTTAAATTCCTTACCTCGTATGAAGCCGAAACATTTTCAGAATTGCTATCTCCGCCATTAGGGAGTGGGATATCCTCTCTCCAAGGGACACCCAATTCAACAGGAGTGAACGTAGCTGTAGGGTCAGCCATTGTTAATTTTGATGGAAAGGCGAAGTTACCGGTTGATGGTTTTCAGAGGATGGGATGGTTGAGTGTTGAAAGAAGCTGAATGGGTTCTTGGTTGTTTAATAGGTTTAGATGAGATAATAGAAATTGAAGTTGCAGTAATTTTGGCGTGATTAGGCTGGGTTCCGTCCAAAAGGCAGGTGTTAGCTGAGCTTTGCGCCTGGTTTACCGATGAAAAGAGTATTTCAACAAGCAAAACAAGAAAGACCAGAACTAAAAAAATGATCTTGGCCAAATCGGATAATTATACCAGTTGAGCGAAGGGGTTTAGCGATTCTCCGACAAGGCAGCGATGGCGAAATATTAAATGTGGAGAAGTAGTGAGAGGAGTGATTGAGAGAAAGAAAGAGAGGGTGGGAGAATGAGGAGCGATAGAAAAGGGAAAGAGGGAAACCGGCAACGGGTGTGCGTTGTGCGCGATCTTTCTTTGGAAGCAAGGGCTGCCTGGCCTGGCAAACCAACTTTGACACTCCCAACTAGAACTGGCAAGTTAAAATGTTGCTGCTAGTTTAAAATTGTTTTTATTACCGCCCAGGTACGAGTCGATAGGACAGGGAAAAGAACCACTCGAGCAACTGAAAGAAGAAACGATTGGTGGCCTCCGAATTAACAGTCTGGAATCCCAACTGTTAATACCCTCGGCTGTTAAACTGTTGCAGTGGTACCGAAATGGCTTATATCCGTTCCAAAATAGCTGAGAGATTGAGGAGTGAGGAGACGGTAGAGACCTTGTGAGCACGATGATCGTAACGTGTCGCAAGGAATTCAAATTTTAAATATTAGAAGAGACGAAAAAACAGGTCCGTCTGACCGAGCTTGGTTTCGTTATAACTCTTCGTCGTCCAAAGTGCCCTTAGAATAGCAGCCTGAGGAATTGTTGTCTTCGCCTAAGTCCTGTACGCGAGGCTATCCGGCTATTTGCAAAAGGCTGGCGAGATGGTTGGACAACTCGAACAAAGCCTTGATCCTGTGGACTGATCAATTGTCGCAAAGCCTCTTTCGCTAGAAGGCTGCGTGCTGTTGACAGCTTGTGTTCTCCCAATCGATACGGGAGATTTTCGAAGGTTGGGTATACTATCCCTCCTGATACTGTTTACCAGGTTTCTCAGCAAAACAAGAATTGCAAAAGAAAATAAGAAAAAAGAATCAGAAAAAAAGGGCTTTGAAGTTTTCTAGATTCTAAGGGCGGGATACCTACATTGATATATTTGAATTATATTTCCCCTATGGAATGAAGGACCCCCCAAAATAGGCGAGGGGTTCTGCCTGTCCACATCCTTTTTCCGCAAAGGAAGGCAAGGTAGGTGGGCGATGGACCTTTGCGTGGTGGATGGGAGAAAAGCGAGCAGCGACATGTGTGGGACCCACCTCACATGCAGCCAACTTTTTTTCTTTTCTTTTCTTGTCTTCCTCCGTGCAGGTTTTGGGGGGGTACCACACTCCCGGGGGATGGGTTCACAATTCATACGCCTATCTCGCGGGCTGCTCATGAAAAGAAAAGAAAAAACTACAAAATAAAAAAATAAAAGCGGTCCAAAGCAGGCCCAGCACGGGTTGAAGTTTGCGGTGTCACCACTCTTGCTTACGAGAACAGGGTATCTAAATCCAGCGTAGGCTGGGCCACCTCTAAGACACACCAATGGCCAAGCCCCATCCAACTGCAGTCTTATTCTCTTGATTTGGTACCCTGCCGCCTCAAAACCAGACCGACATGTCTGCTTCAGTTTTCGAGGTTGTGTGACATCGTTTTGCAGAAGATGCAATGTATTGCCTTGTTCAGTTTCAAGTGTGGTTTTTTTCCTTTTACTTTTTTCCTTTACTCGCCTCTTGAACAAACCCCGGTTGAGGTACCTCCTAACAAGTACCTTCTTCACCTCGCGGTGAGTTTCTAATCGCAAAAGTACCTAACCAGTACTCCTTTTGCATGCCACCTAACAAACCAATCGCAGAACTGCCTGTTCGCGTTTCTCAAACGAAGACCCTGATCTGGTTGATAAAGAATCACTTCCTCTAGACAGTGAAGATTGCCCCGACTACCAACATATGGTCCAAGCCAAAAATTTATCACGAGAAGAAACAGCTTCCTTGTTGTTCTCCTTCTCGCGATTATAGTTTTCTCTCGTGGAAGGTGGGGTTCCAACCAATATAGATACCACGAGGGTATCAAAAAGTTTCTGGCCTGTACCCGGAAGACGACGGCATAGAGGACAGGATTGGAGGTTAATGCATCCATTCCGACACCTGCTTGTTGGATCGCATCCTTATTTGACCGCGATACCACAGGTCTGGATAGGCCCCACACCCTGAGATGGGTCCTTCCTTGACGGAGGCCGTGCACTAGGCTCGATTCGTTATCTAGCAGCATAGGGGTCCCCCACTCTAACCCTTCCCCAAATGTCTTGAGCGTGAAAATCATGTCCCAGTCAAGAAGAGCCAGCCGATATGGCACTTTCAGCATGGAGGTCATGAGAGCAATGTCCAGATATAGGCCGCACAAGCCAGCATAAAACATCACCAGTTTCCTCATGAAAGTCGTCCCTCGAGGCTACGTCTTGGCCATATTTCGCGGCCGCAAATCTCTTTGCGAATCCAATTTTTGCCAGAGGAAGCCTGACAGGCAAATTTTCTACACCTTTCCGAACCCGATTTAAGTCGTCAAAGACAGATGCTGTTTTCACCGATGACGCCAATAGCCAATATAGTATTGGGAGATGCCAGAAACCTCGCCGAAAATAAAACATTGCTTATTGAGACGTTAAATTGTTCTGCGGGCAACTCGACAGAGTAAGGGCCTCTTGTCAGCCAAGCTCCTTATCTTACCCGTTCGCCGTTCCCCATATAAATTACCGAAGGGCGTGCAAAAATGTGGAAGAGATAAGGTGTTGCTGTTTAATTGGCGTAATATTTGGGCTTGCTTCTAGGCTAAAGTCTCCCCAACCGTAAAGAAAAAAAATTTCAATCCTGCATTTTTCTTCGCTATTTCCTGTTGCTTGATGCACGCCGAGATTTGGATATTGGAAAAATTCCCCACACCTCTTCCCACTCGTTTCCCATGATCATGCCTCCGAATTGTGGACCGCTTCGACTACACCAGTTGACGAATCTCCCGCGTGCATGCCTTGCCGCTGGGGAAAGGATTCGGGATAACACTGAGCGTTATTGGTCCGGATGCGAGCACAACGTTTTCCAACCTCGTGTCTCAGTCGGTCGTGGGACTCGTTGCGTATTTTTCTTTTCTAAGCAACTGGATTGAATCCCGCCTCCACTTTTTCATGTAAAGTGATTGAACCGTGGCTTTTTCGCGCACACCTCCGAGTCCATCGTCATGGATTGCCTCACCAGCGTTCGTTTAATATTCAGTCTGACAGGAAACGAAATGAAAGATGGGGATCCAGTGCAGGTCAGATCATATTATTGATACAAGGATATTAACTCATCGTGCGAATTTGGACTCGATGGGCGGCCACCGTTGTTGATATTTCGCAAAATTCGCACCATCCCTGAGTGCTATACATGCAAGTCTTAATGCTATCGATTGCATTCTGGTGCAGCGGTGCCGGGTTACCAGCGAAGGCCAAATCATATCATGTCGCTTGTTAGTTTTTGATAGATCGGCCAACTCGACCCAATTCGGATCTCAAATGGAGAAATGCGAGAATGAAAAGAAAAGAAAAACCTCACCTCTGTTCTGACATCCTGCATTAGATTGATAGCTCAAACACCCAAATATTCTCTCAACTCGCATTGGCTGATATACAATATCTCTTGGTATTATTTTTTTCTTAAAAAAAATCTATTGTCTGCATTCCTCGAGGGGTTGTGAGAAAAAAAAAAAATTTTTTTTTTTTATTTCTTCGCGATGTTACTACCGAGACGGACCAGGGATGCGCGCGTGAGGGGGGCCACCAATCTCACCGTTGGGAGCAGTTGGATATGTCAACCTAGTTTGCCTTTAAATGTTAATTTCTGTGCCTTGCAGCTGCTTTGCGTTCCTTTCTTTTTCCTTTCCAATTCTGTTCTGTTCGTCCCTTCCTTCGCGAGCTTACTATTCCAGTTACCCCGTATAGATGCATGCCAATATTCTACTTTTGAGTACTCGGTAAGGTAACCCCTACTCGCAGGGATGATGGCACCTTTCATGTTTGAGAGGAGAGAGGTACCTGCTTTTGTCTACGCAGTCAAAGCCTGCAGCATGTATACTCTATTTCCAGGCCCGTGCCAGGCTGCTATTGTAAACTCAGCGGTATCTCCCACGCATCGCACTCCTCGGTGCCACTGAATCGAAATCGCGGTTCGTCCAGTGGCATCTTCCGCCAGGGGCACGATTTTATTAATGAGAACAAGGGGAACCGATTAAGTGGCTATGCAGTCTCAGGAGGAGAAAGTGCATCCGGCTGGTCCTGCATCTTGAAGCAGGTCCCAATCATTAGAACACTCCAACATGCAACACCTACCCGTACCAGCATCTACCTTGACAGTTTTTAGTCCCATGGTCAAGAAGAAGGTATAATAGAGCGCCACTAAGAGACGCTCGAATATGAATGTCTAAGGGACGTTTCGGTTGGCTGAAGAGTCTAGACTTATGGACCCTTTTACTCTCCGAATTGTAGCCCAATTGATCAACACAATGGCTTGCAGACGATTACACAGGAAACCCTGCATCGTTATCAGCACTTAATTCTGTCTACTATAGGTGACGCATCATGTATAGCACGGATTCCATGGATGAAGCCTGGAAACCGCAAAATAGACAGCCTCGAATCATGATATCATGTCCTCGGAGATCTAGACGTCTGTTCGTTTATCTTGACGTTACGTTAAGTTCGGCATTGTTTGCTTTAGCGTTCATCAGACGAGCTGATACTCCCTTGTCTCGTTTCATGTCACCAAATAGCATTACGAGTTGGAGAATCCAATACCTTAACCTTGCTTGCGTGAAATGGATTAGGTCAATTGATACTCTTAATAGCTCAAATATACTATTACTGGGCGGTCTTGTTGCTTCATCAATCTATATCCAGTTATATTTCCCAAAACTAAACATCATTTTTTCCCGAATGGGGTTAACTAAGCCCATTACTCTATCAAATTGCTAATAGCCCGAATAAATCCAAACGCCCGCAACCCTTAAATGGTAAAAAATCCTATATACATTTGACATATTCTATAACCCTTCAACTGAACTCCTGGTTCAGAACTGACACTGTTCTTCCAATGTTCACCACGTCATCACTATGAAACCTTTCAAGAAGGAAAGCTTCCCGAGATATCCTTCTCGCATCCTTCGGTTTCCCTGGGAAGCACCAGTGGCATGAGCATCTTGATCTCAGGGCAATAATCAAAGATCTGATCTCTCTGCTCTTGCTCCGACCAAACTTGTTTCATCAAGAGGGCACCACCCCATCCGGTATGATATCCAAGCGGTTTCGGGTACGGAACCTTTTCTACCGAGAATGCCATCTCCTCGGTCCCGTTAGCCATCTTGGTGTTAGGCATATGGCCGAGCCGATCGGTTAACCACCAATCCTCGAATGCTTCCTTTTCGAAGCGAGTCTGGTGGGCGAGAACCTCGATTATGTGGGATATCCTTCGCAAGGAGAAACCACCGTTGCCTGGTGTTTGCGTGAAACATGCGAGTCAGCACGAAACTTTCCGTTCTAGACCTTCTCTGACTTTCGTCCGAAATGCAAGCCTTCAGATTCATGGGCTATATTTATATCAACCTACCTCCATATTTTGTGTCCTGACCCCACGAGGCCCCAACCCATGTATACTCCTTTTCAACCCAATCGTTCAGCGACGCTCCAGAGTTCGCACAAATTATGCTATCCGTCTGGAACAGGAACAGCCACTCCGCCGGTAAGAATTGCTGGTAAAACCATGTGTTTGTCATCGTCTTGCTGATTTCCTCCTGACCATTTATGGTCATGTTCTCCGGTATTAGCTTATAGGTCAGCTTGCCTTGCTTCTCATACGCTCGGATCGGTGCTGATTTGTTAATATGGGCGATCGACGCCTCAGAACCCATGAACATGAAGGGCCAATCTGGTGGAACTACTGCCATGAAGTGCAGCAACAGCGGCGTTAGGTGAGATTGCACCCGGTTCTCTATTAGCAAAGCGAGCTTGGTTTCGTTGAACGGCTTTGGCGTATGATCTGACGCCCATGGCTTGTGGATTGTTATCGAAACGGTCCCAGGAATTATATCCTTCGGTTCTATCAGTAACAGAACAAACAGTCCACCGAAAAATATTATCGCAAACACATGGCCGAGGTTCCTCCTCGCAGGCATCAACATCTTTGTGGTATTTTGTTGTTGTTGGCTATTATAATGATATGTGTTGCGTGGAACCTCCAATTTAGCAGCCTTACAGGTGCCCAGCTGTGCAGAACTGCCCGTTCCCTGTCAATGTTGGGCCTAGTTGAATGTTGGTTTCCAGAACTGCGCTGCGAAGGTCAAAACGGGTCCCTGCGATATTGTTATGTTATTATATAGTCGGGTCGGGTCGGTGCGTTTTCGAGATCCTCAAATTCTGGTAATGATGTAACCCGCCAGCATAAACCTTTTAAAGAGGGTTCTTGTATCAAGATCCGTGGGAAAATGGGGGTTAAGGTTTCCGTAGCGGTAAGATTTCTTTAAACTCACAACCTTGAAGGAATGAGAAAAGAATTTAAAGGGAAGAAGGAGAGAGAGAGAGAGAGGTCTCAGCTGTTAGGCCTTGTCTGGTAAGCTTTTTTTTCCTCGCTGATAGCGTGGGTAACGACACCCATATAAGCACATCCGTCCAATCCCAAGATCGTTTTATTTTGGGAGGATGAAATCCACACCACCCCAAATGCACGATGAGTTTGTCGAGGGGAGCGCCTGCTCAACCGTGTGTGTGCCCTCTTCTTTTTATCCTTATGCACGTAAGCTCTCTGCGAATAATCCATCCAAGGGTAAGTCGGGACCGTTTTCTTTTCTTACTCGACTTGGGTATACGGTCGTAAAATTAAACCTCATCGCCCCTCCGTTCTTCCTTTGCTTCATATGAATGCCCTCTCAACCGCCCCCCTTTTTTCTCACTGTTTCGCTTTGGGGGCAGGTGTCGAAAACATGGCGCTGCGAAGCGGCGATCGCCTTCGTATTTCCATTTGATAGTTAACCCCCTGCTGCTAGACTAAACTACGTGCTCTCTTTTGTGTAATTATTTTTCGAGCGAAAAGACATATGGCATAGCAGGCAAAAAGGTCTAGGACCCCGATCGGTCGAAAATTCTCCAATAGAATTCCGCTTGAAGGGTCTCACCAAGTTTGCGTTCCCGAGACTGGCATTCCGGTTGCGAATGAGTTCTGAAACGAGGTCAAAACGGTGTGGACAATCAAGCATGAGGGCCAGATTCATGGGTGTGGAAATTTGGCCGTGACGGCGTGGCGTTTGCACCTCATTTGGATGCTGATCGTTAGTGCTGATGCGAGAATTGGTTATACCGGAGTGCTGCGTTCAGTAATATCGCGAACAGGAAATGCATGATGGGCCATGGCAATGGTCATTTAGTTCAATTCAATCTAAACTTCTAGGGAGTCTGAGAAAAACCCAAAATGGATCAAGTAGATGGTGTCCACGTAAACCAGGTACGAATCTCGACATGGGCCGATACCAACTTGTGACCTATTAACAAGGAAAATAAAACGGGCGTATGGGTCCTTTTCGGTCCACTAGAAAAATTCAAAAGCTTGTCGAAGGGTCTGCATCGGGCTGGGCGAACCTTAAATTTTTCGTGGCCCTCATTCTCATCCATTGTGTGCAAGTAGCTTTTAGGCGGTAACAGTGGGTCCGAAGTCGTGATAGATGTCCTTGGAGATACTGTTCTGATGGAGTAGTTGGTCCGATGCACGTGCACGATTGTTGGTAAATTCAAGTCGAGTAACCTCATGATCAATGAACCGGAAAGATGCATAGATCTCCGAACAGCCATTGCATCCGTCGACGGGACGGCTCTATCCTTCGAGACCATGGTTTGACAGATATCTGGCTTTTCTGGTATATCGTGCACAGGCTATCTTTGCAGCTGTGTGTCTCAGCTTCCATCTAACGGGGTAGACGCACTTCTTCGCGAGCCATCGGTTATAACATTGTCACATTTGGCCAGATGGTTCCTTCAGCGTTGTCGACGTCTCGCCACTAGCTTTCAAGCTAAATTCAGAAGCCTCTGGAATCGGACTAAGTTCGGAATATCATAGAGAGCTGAGTCTGGAGAGCCTTTGTTCACGCCATCTAGACTGCATGCCCAGCCCACAAGATGGCCACGCTGCTGCTCTGCGGCTGCATGTGGCTAGCTAGTCGTCGCGTGTGCACCCCCAAAATCTCTTAATTCACTGCTATTAAGAGCAGGCTAAGTTTATTTTTTATACCTCGCCTAAGGCAAAATTCCAGCCGAGAGGTCAACCAGAAAGCTGGTGTCGCAGCCAAGCTAGCTACTTAACCAACCCACCAACAAGTACTTACTCTTTACCTCGATTTTGTGCTAGTCGCGCTGCTACTCGAAGGTAATGTGCTTGTCGATAGCACCCGACGCCACTCGAAAGTGGCTCCAACATCAGCTCACCGGAACTTTATTCCCACCAGCAGGAGCTTAAGATACGCACCCTAACAAATTTACATGCACATGCACACGCCATGGATGTTGCAGCTATGGCCCAGAAGGTTCACTTCGCTACCAAAACAAATGGCGATGAACCCTCTGTAGATTCCTCCTCGTCCTCTGCAACCCCGACACCCGCAAACACCGGCACAACCAACGTCACGCCAAAGAGCCCTGTCCCCGCGGACCACCCCAGTCGACCGAGCCCGTATTCCTCAAAATCGGGGTCCGCCTCGAGTTCCCACCTTTCGGATCACGGGAGTCCCGTAATCATGGAAGACGAGGATGAAGACGCAATCGGCGAGATCATTCGAACCCCGGCGGGTAGCGATATGACCCCATCGACCCACAGTGCTTACTCCTCGTGGAATTCGGGAAGACCTCGCGCGGGAAGCGATGCCGCTTACGTGAATTACGAGAACGGCAGAATGTCGCCAGACAATTCCTCATCCAGTTCGGCGTTATCGTCGCTTACTAGCAGTATCAACAGATCACGCCCTCCTGCTCCTGCAAGAACGCCGTCAAATACTTATGCTCCCGTCCGCCATCCTGTCACTTTACTTGACTCGCGATCCTCCGCTCATCATGCTCGGTCTGGCTCTGCTACACGGTCGCGGAGAGATCCAATTTCGCAGTACAGGGCTCAGGAACGTGCATACGTGCAGAGGCTACGGCAGGATCAGCAGCCGGAATACTTCGATACCGCTTCGAATGCGTTATTCTACGAAATCCAATCAGAGGTGGACGAAGAGCCATCTCCATCGGAAGCACCGTATGACAGCGACCTTTACGATGATGGCTCGGTATATATGAGAGAGGATGAACTAGAGTTTTCCGAAGAGGACTTGAAAAATCCAGCTAATCGGGAACGATTAGAATGGCATGCCATGCTAGCATCGGTGCTTACCGGTGATGTCGTCAAGCAGGAGAAGAAACGTCTTATAGGTGGCTCGGTCGAAAAGGAAGAGGAGACGCTGAAGCAGGAGCTCTGGCTAGGACTGCGGGCTAAAACTACTGGTCGGGATCTGGTATCACAAAAGCAGGTTATCAATCAGGGTCGAGAACAAGTCAGTGCTGTCATTGACCAGGTCATCGAATTCCAGGTCCACGGAAGAGATGTCACTCAAAAGTCACCGCGAGAACAAGTGCAGGATATAATCAAGAAGGTCGAGAAATGCGAAATGCTGTTCCCAACCCGTGCCGCGATGATAGCCGCGAAGCCCAACGCCGCGTCTCCCATGTTCGTCGCAAGCTATGATGCCATATGTGCATGGCATAATATTACGGAACTAATAAATACGGAGCTTACGATCTTACAAAAATGGGTTGGTAATGATGAACTCGATTTCAATCGGCCGAATGAGACACCTAATAGTAGCGGGCTTGCGGACGAATCGACGTTCCTCGATAGACTCTTACGTGAGGATGGCCTCAAATCATTGACACAGAAGCACAACATGCTAGCTGGCATAAGCGAAGTTATCAACAAGGCCAAAAGGACACTCATTGAGAATGCAGAAGCTTTTCAGAAAAGGCATTTGACGCTCTATATTGAAGAGTTGTTACTCATCATCAATTTCCCCAGCCGCTTAATTGAGGAGGTCATTCGAGCTCGCGTAAAGTACGCGAGGAAAGTCAAGGAACCGACAGCGGTGATGGTGGACCAGCTGCTCAAGCAGGTTCATATTGCCCTAAAACTTGCGGTTGAGACGAAGCGGGAGTATGAGGAGATCTCTCACCAGGAACCCGGCTGGGACCTGCCGAATTGTATTGACGAAAGCTTCAATGCAGCGGTGCTCGAGGGTCTTCGGGTATATTTCCGGTTCCTCAACTGGAAACTTGGCAGCAACAAGAATATCTTCAAGGAAGCTGAAATCCTGGAATCCGAGTGGAGTTTCTGCAACCAAGTTGGCCAATGCGTGGAAGGCGGGGATGTTGAAGCTGCAGAACAATTTAGCTCCCTGACGAGTAAGCTGCTCGCAAGACTCACTGCCTCTTACGATAAAGAGGTCCAGCGAAAATCAGACGAGAACGGCACAGAAATCAGTAAGCGGTACAAGACCTTGTTGGAGTCTATTCAACTTCGACATAGGCAGCTGCTACGTTTCACGCGTCTTTTGAGTCAGAGATTCGAGAATGCGACCGAGTATCAAGTAACCGACAAGTCGCTCCCCGAGCTACTAGGTGCATTGGCGGAAAGTGGCCATTTCCTCATCGAGACCAATATGGAGAATGACGGCGTATACTTGATCGCCGATCCGTCTTTGTACGAGAAACCTAAGGACATACAATCTATTGTCCGAGCTTGTTTCCACGAAGTTGAGCTTCTCAGAGACGAGCATTCTTGCCCGTATGTGTTGGTCATCTGCCCTCAGCATGCATTCTTATGGCAGGGAAGATGCCTAAGCGTGGAAATCAAGGAACCATTCGCAGACGTCAAGCCGGGCAGGCTTCGCTTGGTTGCAGACGGATCAGAGTTGAGGCTGCGAAAGGCTCGAGATGTTTTCGCAGTGTCTACGAAGCATAACCTTGATATTATTATGGATCAAAGAGCCAATCTCCCCCGAGTCCACTCTGAGTTAATGAAGATCAAGAAGACTATCTACAGGCTCTCGAACACCATCCTCGACAGTGTTACCACGGTTAGGAGACATCTAGCAAACCTAGCTTGTCAGGATATTATCCAGGCTTTCTTCCCATTTGCTACCGATGCCTCGAAGAGGTCTCTGCCTTTCATGGACAATACAAGGAAGGCACTGACAAACCAAAAGACAGTCCAGGTCGCGATCGACTGGGTTGATTTCATTTGCGATGACTGTATATCGTATGATAGGAGGACGTTTAGGTGGGCTGTTTCTGCTCTGGAGTATGCCATGACCATGACACGTGGTCAAAACATTCTTGCATTGAATGACCCAGACTACACGAGATTGCGGATTAAAGTTGCTGGTTGCATGTCGCTGCTGATATCGCATTTCGATATCATGGGTGCCAGGTCCGCCGTCGCGGAGCGTCAGAACGAGTTAGCAAACCTCAAGTCTCGCAAGATGAATGACAAGCGAACCGCAGGCGATGACGAAGAATATGCAGCGCAGGTTCGGGCGGAATGGGTGAAACAGCTTGAACTCATCGAGCAGGGTCGAGCAAGTAAGGAAGTCGACCGACAGACCTCAGGTCGGGTGCTTGATGATAGTAGCTCAGCCGACCGTTCCTTAACATACCTCTCCAGTTCGCACTCCAATGTTACATTGAGATGGCAGCAAGGAAACTATATTGGTGGCGGAAGCTTTGGTTCCGTATACGCAGCACTGAATCTCGATGGAGGCTATCTCATGGCGGTGAAGGAAATCAGGCTGCAAGACCCGCAGTTGATACCATCAATTGTTACCGCCATCAAGGATGAAATGTCCGTTTTGGAAGTGCTTGATCACCCCAATGTAGTCCAGTACTACGGGATCCAAGTACATCGCGACAAGGTTTACTTGTTCATGGAGTACTGTCAGGGCGGATCCTTAGCTGCCCTGCTCGAACACGGTCGCATTGAGGATGAAACCGTTATTATGATTTATGCGTTGCAGATGTTGGAAGGTCTAGCTTATTTGCATGAGAATAATATCGTCCATCGAGACATAAAACCAGAAAGTATGTAAATTCAGTCTAACTAAGGTCTTTAACCAGTTCGCTAACATACATTCAGATATCCTCTTGGACCAAAATGGTGTTATCAAGTTTGTCGATTTTGGAGCCGCGAAGGTCATTGCTAAGCAAGGAAAGACAAAAGTCGAAGCCACGAAACCGGGTCTTAATAGTATGACCGGTACACCGATGTACATGTCCCCAGAAGGTAAAGCATTTCGAGACTATTCATCACCTTATCGAGAGTAATCGCTAAATAGAGTGTGCAGTTATCAAAGGTGAACATCAGGGTAGGCATGGTAGCGTCGACATTTGGTCTTTGGGCTGTGTGGTTCTTGAAATGGCTACTGGTAGGCGACCATGGGCAAGTCTTGACAACGAATGGGCAGTCATGTGGAATATCGCAGCTGGGAATCCTCCTCAGTTCCCATCTCCGGATCAGTTGAGTGAGCAAGGAATGGACTTCCTCAAGCGTTGTTTCGAGAGGGACCCTAGGAAGCGGCCGACAGCGGCAGAGCTGCTCCAGCATCCTTGGGTAAGCAATGTTCCCGTCTAATTTTATAAAGTTGCGGCTCGCTAATATGTTCAATCATCGTTTAGATATCTGTCATTCGAAACCAAGTTATTCCGAATACTCCTTCCAGCGAAACTTCCAACTCATCTGGGGGTAGTAGGTGATTGTTCGTAATTCATATCCTTTTCCATACTCTTTAGGTAAATCATTACGTCCTAGGGGATCACGGAAATTTGAGCTTAAAACTGGGTTATTATAACATACGCAAGGATTACGCAGCGTGTTTGATATATATACATGTACATATAGGCTCTTTCCTCTCCCTTTCAATCCTGGGCATATCTTTTTTGCAGGATGGGTTTTTTTTTGGTTGTACTTTAGATATCCTAAATCGATCGCGGTAAGTAGGTAATTATAATAGTAATACATTAAGCGGGTTCTGTTGCATAGATCCGTGTATATGGCCTAGCTAGTCACCTGTTCCAGAGAGAATTTGAGCCTCACAAGACATTACCCTCTTAGATGCGGCAGGGATGCGGCGTCGATTCTATTGGCTCCACACGGCCAGGCTGTCCCAACAATGTGGTTCGGCTACCACCACTCTTGCAATTAAGGCAACTGGCGCAACGTTTTTTTTTACTACCAGTACGTCTGCACCTTGAATGAGTTGAAGAGAACCTGTTACTACCTACCGTTGTCAGGCGTTTCATGATACTCTATACCCACAATTATTAAAATGGCAAAGTAAGTGGATAATACGAATCTCCATCCAATAATCTACCATGACACTTATTTTCAAATATAGAATCGTACATCCGGCAGCTTTCTGCCACTTCCAAACAGATCACCTGCGACCGACCTCGAGGAAAAGCTAAAAGTTGTGCCGCCCTGCTTATTCTCACTACGAGAAAACCACCAAACTCCGCTGTCAACCTCTTTCACTTTTCACGGCACGTCAAAAACAAATCTTTTAAAACCCACACGGCGAAAGGAAGGGGGACGGGACATGAAACCTTCAACCCGGAGACCCGTCGACAAATAATTTTTCCAATACACGATTCTACGGAAATATACTCGGGGACCACGTGAATATCTCATCTAGCTTTTACGAAAAACTCGATGATTCGAACGCCGTGAACCCCAAGCCGTGTTTTTTACTCTCCGTCAGATCAGAGTCTGCCCCTTCCTCCGTGTCAAACTTGCCTCCTCCTCTCCCCGCGACTCTTACTCTGTTTACATCACCGTATCACATTCCCTCGGAGGCCTCTTTACTTTTCTCCAGAGCTTCCGATTTAGCTAGCTTGGCCAGCCATGCCGCCGAAAAAAGCAGCTCCGGTTGTCGAGGACCCCGCGAGCTCTGAACCAGCCAGCGAAGATGAGAAACCAAAGTCCAAGGGTAAAGATAGGGACGGTATCTCTATAGATGTATGATTTTTCCCCTTCCCACCTGATCATCAAGCTCTAGAGCTTAAGAACATACGACTAACCATCGACGGCCGAACGTTGGGGGGAAACTCTGCTCGAGTCTCTCCTCATCGAGGCTCATATCGTATTAGGACAACACACTCCCCAAAACAATCATTACGAGGCTGGCCAAAGGTGCTTTGGGGAATCCGTCGAATCCATCGCAGCAGGCGCAGATATTATTTCAGAAGGATGCCGTTACCGCTATAACGAGGGGTTCTACTGTTTTTATAAACTATCTTGCGAATTGGTATGTGTTCGCCACCCGCCGCCCCCAACTCTTTCCCATTTGTTGCTTTTTTTCTCGTTCGAGCCTACCGGGTTATAGCTATAGATGCAGCTGAAGGAGTGAAAAAAGCTAACTGGTGATTTATGGATGCTCTCTTGATTTGTTATAGTGCAAATGATATTGCTAAAGAAACTGGAAGGAAAACAATCATGCCGAAACATGTTCTGGAAGCTATCGAGTGTATCGAGTTTAAAGGTTTCTCAGAACGGCTGAAAGTTGAACTAGATAGTACGTCTATCGCTATCCCTCTTCTTCCTTTCACCGTTATCTCATCTATCTATTATGTTCCGTTTACTCATGGGAAGGAAAATTTACCAACCGCGGTGGGGAAAAAACAGGATTCACGGAAAAACAGGTAGCAAAACGGACAAAAGCAAAATCAAGAACCAGTCTGGCCGCGAATACGACCACCGACTCCGTCGACCCCATGTCTGAAGACGACGCCGCTGCGGCCAGGCCGTCGAAGCGGCAACGAAAGTCTTTAGCGAATGAGGATAAAGACGGGGGCGGTGATATCACCGTCGATAGTAACATTCTGGAAGGGGATAGCAATGAAGATGAAGAGGGCGGTGAAGAGGAGGAAGGAGAGGAGGGTGAGGAAGGGGATGAAGAGGGTGAGACAGGCGAGGAAGGTGAGAGTGGACAGGAGGAGGGATCGGAGGAGATGGAAGATAGGGTTGAGGATTTGGATCAGGATGATCAGATGGAGGATGATGATGATGAGGCGCTGGATGATGATAGCGATTAATTTCCTCTTTTTTTTGACTTCTTCTTTGTGTTATAGTGGGGTTACAATAGAATTCTTCCCCAGTTATGATTTTAGAGGACTACTGACGTTGGGGCTAGTCACTACTATGTTCTGAACTTGCCTTATAAACCCGTCGCTTTGTGTTCGAACGCCTAGCTTTTACGAGACAATTCTGAACACTCTCCCGACACATGATCGCGCCGGTGTACCCAAAACCGTCCCCCTACAACATACATTACAATGTTCACAAAGCCAAGTCACGCCCTCAAAGCGTCGGAAACTGTCTGGTTTTTTTTGTCTCGACGATATCGTAAACTTTCACGCTGTATTGATTCTGCACGTCTAATGGGAGGGAAAAATCTAAATACAAGCCGTGGCAGCTAGAGATCAAAAGGAAAAAAGGGTAACAGTCGTATGACCTATGAGGTTGGCAAGGATGGGTATGAAGAATCGTGCTTGTCGGTTCGAATGCTGAGAATCCAGGATGTCACTTGACTCCATGGAGATTTCTTATCGGATCGTATAGATGTAGATGTGTGTTTTTGTATGAATTCGCCGTGGATAGCAAAAAAAAAAAAAAGAGGTATATGCAAGTAAAGGAAAAGCAGGTGCCCAGTGATAAAAAGGAGGAATAAAAATTATACACAGAAAGAACCCCGATTAGACCGACAAGAGAAAGAAAAGGTCGTATATAAAAAAAGTAAAAACTCCAGCGGGAGATACTTTTAAATTAATACAGAAGGAAGAACAGACTCCGAAAATGCGAATGAGAATTTATGCCTATATTAAATTTTCAAATTTTAGCTCTTTACAATTCTAAATATAGCCCAATATAGCTAGATTACTATCATTGTATATTCCGTACCTTGATAGCATATATTCTCTGAGGGAAGTGTGTATCCTTCTTTTTCTGCTTCTCTGTCTTTTGCGAGGCTTCGTGCTGGGTGAGACGTCTCCTGATAGCCCTGGTCTGCTTTGGTCGGAGGTCCAATGGGATGTACTTCTTCTTCTGATAGAAGAGGCGGAGCTGGTGTCTCTGGGTAGCGGCCAGGACGGTCATGACACGGGCAATGGACTTGCGGACATCGTGGCTGTTGAATTTAAAGATGGAGGGTCAGTATAAGGTCCTTATCGAAAGCTTGATAATCCTTCCACCAGTTCTCTGCAATAGCGTATAGCTTCATATACAGCTCCGGGATTGTCGGATAACCCTCCGAAATTCGCATCGAATCCACATCGAGTGATTCCCCCCCCCCCTTCAACCCATCGAATATCGAATCTCTAGCTCCTCCAACTTGCAAGTATAAACCTGATCTGGGTGGCCACATACATCTTGGTAAGTTTCGAGCTAGCGCCGCCGGAAATCTTCTGGACTCTCAGAGTGGCAAGCTCGGACTTCAACTCCTCGAGCTGCTTAGACAGGTCGACCTTGGACTTGTTCCAGAGTTGGGCGGTCTTGACACCAGGCTATATAACAACCAAAAAAAACACCATCCGTCAGTCGATTTGTCCCAATTGTAAAAAAACTGTAAATTCAACAAGCTTCGAGCAACTGCATCGTACCATTTTGTCGGATTATAGGATGATTGAGATGAAGGAAGAAAAGGGTCTGCGGGGTGATGATTGGTAGTTGAAGAGGTGTCGAGAAAAGGGTCGTGTGTCAATCGTCGATGAAGTGTTCAAAAGTGGGAAGAACTTTCAATCAAAAATTCGACAATTTTCGTTAAACTTTTTTGTTTGAAAGTTTAGCCCCATTTGACGATTTGCACCGTTTGGGGAGGCAGTAGGGCTTGACCTAATCAATTCGGACAAACGAAATCCAGATCATGTGATCTGAGATTATGACAAACCTAGCAACGCATTTTCGACCGCATCGATTCAGGGATAGCCGTCATCATCCATCAACAACACCTATCGGCAAGAACCATTCTTCGCAAGCTAGCCTTTCATAGACGCACGTGGTGACGACACCCGTCCAATCATACCACTCCCTCCCTCCCTCCCCTAAGGTGGTTTCTTTTACGCGGCCTCCGGATTTACATAATACCCGCACTCGCCGATACCTCCACTTGGTCTATAACTATATCTTTGACACCTCGTCTATATTGTCTCTCGATTTAAGCCGTCATACAGCTCCCCAATCCTCCTTAAACATATCCTTTCTAAAGCTTCAACTATGGCAACATCCACTGTATGGGGGCAGCTGCGGCAGCAGGCCAGAAACCTAGAAACCCAAGTATATACCACTTTACCAACAATACAGTATTTTTTGCTAAAGCTTTGCTAACTCAAATATCTAGACCGATAAACTCTTCCAAGCTTACTCCTCATACACCTTTAATCCAGCAAGGCAACCAACAGAAGATGAGATTCGATTAGAATCCGAACTCCAAGAAATCTTCTCAAAGGTAAACCCCTTCCTCTCCTCCCCCCAACGTTCAACTTCCCAGTCTCCCAACGTTTATGAAACTGACACCTGTCTTCCATAGCGAGACGCCGTCGTCGCATCCCTCTCCCGAACCCTCGACTCGGACTCCGCCGCCGCCTCCTCCGCCACAAAGCTCCAAAACGTCCTCCGCCACAAAGAAATCCTCTCCGACCACCGAAAAGAATACCAGCGCATAAAATCCGCCATAACCCAAGCTCGCAACCACTCCAACCTCCTGAGCTCCGTCCGCGACGATATTCACCAATACCGCAGCGGCAATATCGATCCGACGAGGGAAGCTGAATACCGTCTCGATGAAAGGGATCGGATTGATAACTCCCATAGGATGGCGGATGCAGCGTTGGCGACGGCGTATGCTGTTAATGATGAGTTTAGACAGCAGACTGTAATGCTGTCGAGTATTAATCGGAGGATTAAGGGTGCGGCTATGCAGATTCCTGGGATCAATACTTTGATTGGGAAGATCAATACCAGGAAGAAGAGGGATAGTGTCATTTTGGCTTGTTTGATCGCGGTTTGCTTCTTGATGTTGCTGTGGATTCGGTGAAGAGGGTCCGGACGATTTGAGGTCTTCGTTTGGGAGACTAGGATGAAGCAGGGGATTTTGATCAATTTGGGCAATATGTGTTCTAAAACACGTTCTAATAGATAAACAGCAAAGAGAAGGTAAGATGGTACAAGGAGTTGCAGGGGTTTCGCTGCGAGCACTATGGGATTCTGGTTGTGGGTGGACATTCGTCAAGACGATATCCAAGGGAAAGTATCTTTAGTATGGAAATCATTTTTAGTTCTTTTTCCCTTTTTGTTCAACATTTTGGCGAAGAATTGTTTATTCTTTTTGTTGACCGTGGTTGTCGATTCGAAGATTATTCTGTTGCGGATGTATTGATACCTGCTTATTGTTGGAACTGCAAAATTCATTTCAGCGGCGTTGGGGAGGGTCCCTACTTTTTTTCTTCTCTTGCATTGGTGTTCTCTTCAGATCCAATCTTGTAATAGTATATTTGGTCCCGTGCATCACTTAATATACTGCAATTTTGCTTTTGTTCTTGTTATATTTGACATATTCTTAAGGTAAAAACCAAATGAGGACGCCTTAAAGGAAACGTGATTCTGACAGGGAGCCATGATATGCGAAGGACTTTCCCATAATGTTAATATCAAACATTAACTCGAAGTACATAAATTCCTCTATTATTCTATTAGTAGTCATTATAAGATCGTGTGTATGTAGGTAAAGTATATGCTACTAAAATCAAAAACGCCATCCTATGCAAAACTGGGTCGCTAAGTTGCAGGGAGAAATTTTTGATACAAACTCCAGAATGACATCTAATTCTCTTAGTTTTTCCTACAAGCTAAGAAACGGGAAGGGTAAGAGTTTGGACAACGAAAATAAAAGAAATGGGGAATGACAAATAAACAAATATGGAACAAGTGTAAGGCAGTGTTACTCCCAACCGAGTACTTCGTAGATGGAGGGTCCACCGTCTTCAAAGTCTTCCTCTAGATTTCGAGCGACAAATTTCCGGGTAACTGGTGTACCGGGTTTCGGCCGTTGTAGCGGCGACGAAGCAATGATTTCTTCTTCTACATCCGGATGCAAAAAGGAACGGAGCTTGCTCGAGACGCTTGGTTTTGTGGGGGTTTCCGAGATTGAGTTCATGAACCCCTTTGCCAAGGGTATACCCTCGGTGGATGATTTGAACGGGTTGGTAGTCGGCGTCTGTGACATGAAAATGTTGGGTTTGCTCGTCGTTGAGAGCTTGAATGAATCAGTGAGTGATCGTTTTGGTGGTAAGGGTGTGGAGGCGACACAAGAAGGAGAAGAGGGTAAGAAATTCAAGCGATGAGCATCTTGTTGATGAAGTGCCATACGAGGACGATCAAAGCGTGGGACCTTTGACGGGGTAGCTTCAACTTCATCCAATTCTACGCTCCTACGTTTCGTCCCTTGCTTAATACTCGACTGGGGAACAACTTGGCTGGAAGATGGTATGGCATCTTCTTCTTCGACAATACTGCTAGGAACTTCTGCCTTTCTCTCTAGGAGCTTGGCGGTCCTAGCATTTTTCCGGGGAGTTGCAGCCACTTGAATGGTAGTTGCGAGAGGGTTTCGTATGGTTTTCTTTGGTTTTCTGCCGGAGGTCTTCATTCTCTGAGCACTAACAGAGACCATCTCTTCGGCAACTGCCTGTCTATTTGGTTTCGCAATGTTCTTAATAGCATCTTTCAGTTGTGACTCTTCGCTATGGTCTGATTTTTGCCGCTTTACTCGATTCTTGGGAACCTCCACCACTCTCCTATCAGCTGCTTTCTTCGTGTTGGTAATACCGGCCCGGAATGAAGTCTTCAGAATATCCTTCTCTTGTGATACTTGGGCTGCGATCTCAAAGCTGAGATCCTGGCTATCACCGGTGAAAGAGGTCGAGAAAATAGAATCGGTTCTCTCAAAATGGGGAGTTGAAATGGGAGCGGTAAGTGACCGTGATAGGAGAGGCGGGCGGCGGGCCGTAGAAGTCGAAAGAGGTGTTTCTTCTTTGGCTGGCTCGGGTACAGTTGACTGGAGATTCTTCTGAGTTGGTTGGTCTTCCTGAGAAATTATTTTCTGGGACTTCTTCGCCGCTTTTGTTAACTTCCCAGTGCATTTTCGCATAATTTCGTCGCAGACTTCAGGAATACGAGACGAGTAACTATAGAGCAATATTAGTTACGAGGTTCTTAGCGGACTCTTGATAATGAGTGGCCCTTACTATGCAACTACAATCTCGATGCAAAAGTGTTTTAAGCGATCTTTCTCCGCCTTTTGATCCAGTGTATCCGGTTTCTGAGAGTTTTTTGGTTCGTGGGCTGCACCAATGGAGTGCCATATGCAGAGACGGTCAACAAGAAGATCCAAGATGTTCTTAGGGGTTGATTTCTTCTTTTTCTTTTTATCTTTTTTTCTTTCTTTTCCGTCTGCCTTCCCTTGTCTCCGCCTTCTTCTATCGGCCGCCTTCTTCAGCTTTTCGTATTCTTGCAGTTTGTCCTCGGTCAGCTTTGCCCTGATAGCCAAAATCTCCAGGAGAAGAACAATTTGCAATTCCGTCCTATGAATTCAAGTTAATTAACCATTTTGTAGTTAGTGCGAATATTAAGCAACCTACTCTCGTGAACGGAGCTCCGTAATGCATTTTTGGAGACAAGCTTCCTCCTGCTCGATAGAGCGGATAACTGTATCATCGTCGGAAAATGATCGAAGCCATTTCAGGACGTATCTAAGCTCGTTGTCTCTGAAGCAGTCTGGGGGCGTAATTGCAGCTTCGAGGTCTTCATTAGAGAGCTTGTCGTTAAGGATAAGTTTCTCTCGCCTTGCGTTGCTGATCTGGCGAAGACCACTTCGATGTTTCTGGTCACATTCTTCAACGGGGACGATCATGCCCTCCAAGAATAGTAAGAGGTCCAGGCGTGAGCTAGGGGAGTTAGAACCGGTCGGGAACATTACGCGGACCCGTGACAATGATGCTTTGGGAAAATACTGTAGCGAAGTCTACACCAATCTGATGAGCGATGAAGTGATGGTAGCTGCAGGAATGATTCATTACCTTGGAGGCGTAAAGAAGATTGTAGTACTGCTGTTTCAGTTGCAGGAGATGTTGTTCACAACAACTAGGATCATCCAAAGCTTGCCCAGACGTGGATGCACTGGCGGCCTTTGGCTTTGAATAAGTCTTTGGCTTCCTAATGCTGGATGTGACATGAAGAGTCAGTAGAATGGCTAACGAATGCAAGAGTTGTATATACGTACTCTGTATCCTTAGACGCCTTGAGGAGATTCGTCATCTTGAGTTGATGCTCAGATGGTTTTAAACCAGAGTTATCAAAGGCTTTTCTTAGAACCTCTTCTCCCAAGTTGGCCTCATTCCACCATTCCTCCGAATCAGACTCGGAGCCGTCGAGAGCGTCTGATCGAATCCAGTCATTGTCTTCCTTCTTGAGCTGGGCAGCAATGGTGCGAACTTGCTTGAGCTTGATCGCACTGGATAGGCGATACAATGCATACAATTCGTTGTCAGGAGTACCAACTCGTTGGATGGCCGCTAACTGCATTGTATTGCTATATTTAACGATGAGAATAAGGTCTGTATGATGGAGAACAGGGATTTGGCTTCTGAACAGTCTGGCATTGTTCTTGGCGTTGATCCAGTCGAGATTGATAGAGGATCGGGGAAGGAAGACAGTCGGCGTTATTCGCACTTCTTCACCGAAGCCAGCTTCAGGCTAGAAGGACCAAATGTCAGAATGGGGAAGCTACAATGGGTAGGTATAGATGGGTAACATACAGCAATAGTAAACGGTTCTGGGATCGGCGGTATCGTCTGTGCCTCCGGGCGTTTACGTTTCCGTGAGGACGATGCTGTGTTCGCAGACGTCAGGTGTTTAGATCGCGGGGTGTCCTGGGTGATTGGGACTTCAACCCTAAGTGAACGATTCTCGAATGCCACCATGGTGAATAGAGGAGAGTCAACTGGCTCCGACTTGAGTGCGAACGGAAGTGGACCCGAGTTGGCCAGATGAAAGGGACTGGAGGGTAACTCCATCGCCGCTGCAAAGAGCGGCAGGAGCAATGACAAAGACTATGTTGAATGTTTGATGAGGTATGGAATGGAGTAGAATAACAACAGTATGGTGATATATTGATAACAATGATTCCAGAATCTAGATAAAGACCCCCTCTGATATGTACCCTATCAGTTATCGAGTAGGTTGTAGACCAGTTGAGGTTGATATGGATGAATGATATGACGTCGGCAAGGTGCTGTGCTATATTGCTTGATGCATGCTTTGGATGTTGAATTGGAGTGGCATTGAGGAAACGGGTGTGGGCCAGCCGGAACAACAACGCGTGCAGCAATCAATTAATGGCAATATTTTTGTGCAACCACCAAAAACGCGTTCTGAACCCCTGTCGCACTGCACCTAATATGGTAATCTACTTCCTAGTGCGGTAAGTTCAAGATGATCAAACATCTTGAAATATTTTCCTTCGGTTTTGATCGGACAACACATGTCTTTCACCACCATATCGAGATCTCCAGAAGACAGGACTCGTAGCTCCTATATCAGATGATCGGATCCGAGAATCTGCATTCTGATTTATGGAACTAATGACTACTGCTCCCTGGCTTCAGAGGAACGTGAAGAATTTGGGCTGCTGGATATGCACATGTGTGATGGACAGACAGCATTCTTCTCTGGCAAGCCATACACTCTGAAGCTCCTCAGATCTCGTACGGGGGGACTCCTGCCACCCTGGGTCAACCCAACCAATCTGAGCTGAAGCTGACCCTCATCCATGAAAATTACCAGTTGAGTTATTATCGTTCGGTGAGCTTCGGGTTTTAGCCACATTCACCTTCAAATGTATGAGGCCAAAACCTGCATGGGGTGGAGCGTGGCGGCCACCCTGTCGCAGGATGGGGAGAGGTTGAACAGAAAAAAGCCTTCGTGGCTTCGGTGATACAATTTCTGTTGTCGCCCACGAAAGCCGCGTAATAACTGTATTGCATATGGCGTGCATGATGCATTACTACTCTTGGGCTAGCAAGTCAATTCCAACAGGAAAGAGGTCAATGTCCTTTTTTTTTTTTTTTTTTTCTTGCTCCCGTCTTTCTATATATCTTATATGAGAATTTGAAAAAAAGGTTTTTTGTCTTCTTGGAGGCAAGTTAATGCGGCATGAAGGACGACGGTTCAGACAATCCTGCCGCCTAACAACACAAAATTAACTCTTTTCCAAGATTGCCTGGCGGCCTCTGTGGACAACTGATAATCGTAACCTCGAGCCTAGTCTAGTTCGCGAGATTGACAAAGCAAAAAATAGAACAGACGGAAACGAAAATGTGTATGTGTGCAAGGCCTTGCTTGTCGATTTCGTCTGATCCAGCACTCGACTCCCATGGGAATCCTGTCTGTCCCCCCAGGATCTCATGGCCTGTCAATCTTTCCACTCTCGTTCGCTGGTTGTAGCCGGTTGGATGTATCGGTTACCGCCAATCAAATCTGCCCCCCTTTTCCTGCTTCATCAGGATGCCGAGACCATCTCCCCCACAGCAAGAAATTCGCATTTCTGGGCTCCACCTGCACTAACCGCCTTGGGATGGCACTGTAATTTCGTACCTGCCGCTCAACAGAGTGTGTCCATGAGCGAGACCCATCGAAAAGGGAAAAAACGGGTTGTCTTGGTAATTTTTGGATACATGCCCAGCGCATGTACTCCTCGACATTCCCGCTGCAGCTAACGTGGATCCAGCAGGAGGTAATTAGGCCGTGGGATGGAACAGCTGTTTTCTTCCTCTTTGCTGGCCCATTCCACTGTTGTTTCGCTTCATTCCCCAAGTTCTATTCTTGCTAAAGTTCCCCCCAAACTTGAAGGGAAAAAAGACTGTTTCTTTTCGTTCGTTTCCCTTCTTTTTACCCTGCTGCATAGACACATGCAGTATCTTCCATTCCCTTGTCCTTTTGTTCTTTAATTCCAATATCCAACAGCCACCCCTTTTCGTTCCCGTTTTGCTTGTCAGCTACCGTATACGAGTTGTCTTTTTTTATCCCTTGTTCGTCTTTTAACCCACAAAGCAGGTCCAGGTTTGTTAGCTAGAGGACTGGGTCCTTGTATCTTTTTCCTTCTTGCTGCTAGGTTTTTGACCATTTTAGTGCTAAAATTTCTGTCAACTGATCAATCACTTCGTTCGGTTTGCAGGACAAGCATTGCGATTGGGTGGCAGGCATCCACACCCAGCATAATTTTTTTTTTTCTCTCAGGTCTCAAATCCAAAGCTTGCTGGTCGGAAGCCAGCTCAACCGGCCCTTTCCATTTTCCCAATCCATACAATGGTAATAAAAGTCTCCATCGTCGAAGCTTCAATTTAACTGTCTTGTTCTTTGTTTTTTGCCCCCCAAAAAAGTTTCTTTTCCTTCATCCTTTTGTAGTAATAATACCGGCCTTGTCTCTTATCTTATTATTATTGGTTGGCTTGGACCCCTATCACGCTAAATTCCGCTTGCGCGCTATCACATTTGATACTCGAGGGCCCACAGCGAGAAACACCATCATCACATCTGTTTTTGGACTTGGGGTGTGTTTAATTTCCCAGATTATCGGGAGGAGAGAGATACGGCAGATTGGAAAGCACTCCCCTTTTCCATTAACATCCTCTCTCCCTCACTCGATCTCGCATTTCGCACTCGCACTCGCATTTTCCCAGTCGCTCGTTTTTGTTTTTTGCCTATCGCCTTGGGGTTTGCGGACGTTCGCACCTGCTTTCCCTTAGAATCTCCCACCCTTTTTCAATGCCATTATTGTTGTAAAGGCGTGGTGGGCGCCTAATAATATTCGAATTGCAGCCTCTAGCGCTCTGCGCCCTTTCGGCCATTTCGAGGAAGAGGGCACACCTCCCACAGCGATTGAGTCTTCCAATTTCAGCAGCAGCATCAGGAGCATCTCCACCACCCCCATCTTATTATCAATATCAGAGATATTCCGCTTCGCCAATCATGGAAAGCCCTTTGCGGAGATCAATCTTGATTGATACTTCACTCTTCCCCCAACCCCCATCCAAGAATCATTCGTCCGAACCTGCTCCTCCTCTTCCTGTTGATAGTAATTCTGGCACACGCACGCCTACTCAGACTTTCTTTCGTCATCTGTCAACCTCCTCCGCCTCTTCCTCTGCCCTCAATAGCCCTACTTCTCAATATTCTCGACATTCCTCAGACCTCCCATTCTCTTCGTCCGTGGGACATTCCAACTCTTCATCGTCAGACTCTCGTTCACGCTCGACGAATTCAGGATCCTCTCGTTCATCCGTTTACTCCGAAGATAACGACTTTGATTTTATAACTTCCAACACCAAAGCACCATTAACCATTTCGACGAATATCACGAGTTTTGCTGAAAGTCCCATTGATCCTTTCTTTAACAAACATTATCATAATTCCGCGCCACCAAGGTCGCCTGTTCTCGAAGAACTTTTCCGAAGTCAGTTGAGCGCAAAGTAAGTAAATTATCTTTTTTCCAGTTTCATACAAAAATCTATTTTTGTCGGGTATCCTTCCATTCATTCCTTCAGGGTTGAGAAACTGTGCCGCGGATGAGTATTTTTAAAAAAAAAATGATAATGGCCTCCATTATCTTCTCTATTTTGCGGCTGTAAAGTTTTATCTCCTGTTGGGGTCGATAACAATGGCGAGAGAGACAGAGTTGGATTATATACAGGTTACCCGCTCATGCAACATGTACTATTACCCGTTTGAAAAGAAAATCCCCGAGTAAGCCTGTCAGAGCTTCGAGGGGGTTTTATTGTATTTTCTGTTGTTGGATGTCTCCGGTCGTCTATACATGTTCCTTGCATTTATTAGTTTCTTGTCCGACGGGGACCAACACCAGAAAATATATATATATTGTATATCTCCGATGCAATATGTACTGTCATGTCATGTCATGCAGTGTCTGTCAGCGAAAGGAGGAGGCCTAGTTACTTTTTGGCTTCGCATCGACCCTAACCGACCTGTCACTTGTTGTGTTTCCGGTGCTACCTGGCCTGCATTTTTGGCGTGGACCCCCCGTTCAGTTGTGCTATCTCCCCCCTCGTCTAGACCCCTCGAACGGTATCCCATTTTCTTATTCGTTCTCGCCAACAATTTTACGGTGTAATATTTCACGTTTGTGGTGGGATTTTCTCAAACTAATCGACCAAATTTGTTGTGTCAGATCCGGTTCCCGCACCAGCATCGACCTGTTTGGTGTATCCTTGCCTGCATCTGGGCTTGCTTCCCCACACCCTTTGCACCAGAATCTGTCAACTTCGGACTTCGACGCCTTACCAGATTCTGAAACCAAAAAGTCTTCGCCGCTAGCTGCTACCACCACTATTGGTTCCAGTTCAGCTGATGCAATTAAATTTCACCCGGCCCAATCCCATCCTTCTCAACCTCTTCCTTTGTTCTCCAGTAAATCCATCGAAAATAAGAAGCAGCAGCAGCAAACGACTGGAATTGAAAAAGGCAAGGAGGTAGAGAGCAAGATGCCTCATGTTATAACGCAGCCTACGAACACAGCAATGTTAAACAGAAGCAACTCTGCGAGTTCCGACTCGTCTTTCAACGGTCGGTCGACCGTTAAGGCGAAACCCGCAGGGTTTGGAGGATTTTTTGGATGGGGAGCATCAAACACACAAGATATGTCGCCGACTCAGGAGAAAGAAGCGTCGCTAGCGGAACAAAGAATGTCGAAAATACCCAGCAACATTGATGTATCGTTAGCCAATGCTCAAGCATCGTATCCTAAGAGGACGGACTCAGGGATTTCGCTGCCGCCGAGGACACCGATGACTGTTGAAGAAACTCTGGAGGAGGAGTTACGAATCATCTCGGCTGACCTCGCCGCTTCGATAAGGAGGGAATTGGAGTTGGAGGACTTGATTGAATCATTACAGTCGCAGGCAGAAGCGCAAGGCAGATTAAGTCCTGCCGCTGGCAGACGGACAAGCGATTACTTCTCAGATTCCGGAACCGGCTCGTCTAGTTATGATTTAGATTTGCCCTCAAAAGAGCAACTTGACTATGAACGCGTCGTCCGCCAGAGCGAACAAACCCAGGCTCAAATCCGCCTTGAAATGTCGCAGAAGATTCAGGATGAACGCCAGCGAAGACGAGGCGTTGAGTTGCAAGTCCGTGAATTGGAGGAGAGGGTTGACATGGCTGCCCTGAGGCCTAGTTCCCCAGGAAAGGTCCGTGATTTGGAAATCGCTCTTGAAGATGCCCGAAGAAAACTTTCGGAAGAACGAAACCTGAAAGCCAACTTTGAAGATCTGGTCAAGGCTATCAGAGATGAATTACAAGGATACAAGAATGAGCGAGATAATCTTCGAGACGAAATTGTCCCACAGCTCAGAGCTCGCGTCGAAGGGTTGGAATCAGAACTCGCAGAATCCCGCAAGACCCCTTATGAACAGACAAAAATGCAACAGGAAATTGATGCTTTGAAGGAAAAGAATGCGTCCCTCATGGAAACCCACCGACAGATTCTTGAGATGAGACAACAGGGAGAGCAAATGCTCAATGCACAAGTAGTAACTTCTCCAGCCTCTACCCCAGCCTCCGCCACCTTCAAGGATAAGGATTCGTTGCTCGAAAAGATGAAGGAGATTGAAAATCAGAGGGATGCTCTCCAGCAATGCCTTCGCAACCTTCGAATGAGAAGCGAACTTGATACCAGGAAAGCCAATGAACGCATTCGTATTCTGGAATTCCAGAGGGACCGTGCTCTGCGACCAAGCTATCGTAAGATGCGCAAGGACAAGGAAAATGCAACCTTCAAGACTCAGATGGAGCGCCTACGTTACCGATCCGAAGTGGCTGTTGATTCCAAGTACGTTTGCGAGCGAAATCTTGCTTCTCTCAAACTTGACTTGGATCGATCCGAGCAAGAGTTGGAAGACCTGAGAGCCCTACTGCAGGAGCAAGACGAAATAGCACAAGAGATGGAATATCTACAAGAGTCTGCGAAGGAATTAGCTAGTGGAGATGCCGAAATGGACCAATTTATCTCCGAGCTACGATCACGATCTGTTACCAACGCAATGCTCCGAAAGCGATTGGTCGACGCCATCGAGAAGGGAGACCAAGACCGATTGATGGCCAACACCAAGATTAATGCTCTATGCGAGATGCTCAAATCGATGGAGGAGAAAATTGCAGATGCCCAGCAAGACCTTGAGGAAGCAGCACACGAGCGCGAGCAGGAAACCAAGGATATGAAGGAAACCAACCCAGGTTATTTGCGCCGCATCGACGAGAATACCGCAACAACCTTCCAGTCCAAGGGATCACCTCTTGCCCCCAGAGAGCCAAAAATCGCTACTCAGGCTGGAAAATCAAAGGATACGCGTATCCACGTCCTCCAGCACCGTGTGGAGCAGCTCGAGAAAACGATTGTCAATACCGACATCGAGATGGAGGATATTGAGTCGCGTCTTAATGTGACACTGCTCGAGGTGACCGAACTCCGAACTGAGACTGAACAGTCTTCCCAGCAAATGGAGGGCCTGCGATCCAAGCTTGCTGCTCTACAAGCCAAGTGAACTCGTTTACTTCATTGTACCTTAGCGAATCTTCTTCTTTCCCTTTCCTTTCGACTGCAGCGTTTTGAGCCACGAGACACGAATCTTCTTCTGTTTAAACAACCTTTTCTTTCCCGTTCGACTCTCTCCGCCTAACGACCAATGGTTCCCGACCTTCAATCTACTTGTATCTTCAACCTCTTCCGCCAAATTCTCCCAACAGCTCTTGATGGTGCTCCTCATATTCTACACTTCGCACTTCGACAGTTGCGTCTACTTCTCGACGCTCATTAATCACTTTTATATCAAGCACTCTTATACAAAGAGTTTTACTTTTCTAATTTTAATTTCTTGTTCCTATCTTCTACGTTATGAGGAGTCCACCTCTTTCTAATTCTTCTCTTTTCAGTTCAAAATTATACCTTATAGAAGCTGATTTCTATTCCCTTTTGCTTGCTTGTTTCCTTTTCTCAGATTGTACGATACTAGTAGTTGCCTTGGGTGGATTGTCTTTGTTGTCTTTTGCTTTTACACCTTTTTTTTTTTTCAACATTCTACTGGAGCTCACTTTTTGAAGCGAAGCGTTTGGTGCATAATTTCTAACTCTTAACTTTTGGCACTTTTTTTGGACCTTGTCCATCAACTCACCATGGAAAAAGGTATCAAGATCTCTTGTATATTGATTCCGCCACTTTTTTTTTTTTCATACCCTTCTGTTTTTTGTTTCAGCCTTTTTTTCCCTTTTCACTTTTCAAGCCTTTTTTTCCTTGGAAATGTAATATTAGTCAAAGCGATCCATGCGAAACAGCTGGACGACGAAAGTTTTGGAGAATGGGGGAGATATCAAAACAACAGAAATTATAAACGATGGAATTCGAAGACAATTTTTTCGGTTTGAATTCCAACATCTACGGCAAAATACTTGAGGTTTTTTTTTTGGTTTTTATCTGCCTTGTAGAATAACCGTGAAATTTGAATTTGTAAAATTTGATGTGCGACATGCAGCAGATATCAGTTGCACAAATCGCGGGGGCGTGTGACCGTGAGAGAGATTGCTGAATTGCTGATCTTTTCCTCCCCCTCCCCTTCTTCCCCCCTGGATCAACCTGGGGAAAAGAGAGAAAAAAAAAAGAGAAAAAAGAGTGCAAGCAATATGTTCCGTCCTCCACATCCCAAACCCCTGAAGCGTTTCGAATTATAACATTATCACGCTCTCTCTCTCTCTTTTTCTCACTCGCAGACCGTGCACGTGTGTGGGGCGACTTACCCACAACAGAAACGGGAAAAAAAAAAAAAAAAACTTTAAAAATTATTGAAGAGAAATCATAATCATGAAGCGAGAGCTCGGGTCCGTTTTGGCTCCGTATCAAGGGTCACGCTGAACGGGTGGTTGGCGGTTTTGAGATAGAACGGAACCGCGGAGGATGAAGAATGGGGGAGAAATTGTGTGCGGAACGGAGAACGTCTGATATGAATTCCCTGATACACCGCCCTTTCTTCGGCTGTTCTCTCTCTTACTCGCGTATGGGTTTCGGGGGGGGGGCTTCAACTTGGTCGGTTCGGTATATCATATCCGGGTATGATAAGTTTCAATCGTGCATTATCGATTATATTATTCTATAGGCGGGTGTAACCTGTTAATTCCTGGTTTCCGCACCTGTCGTCCCATAGTAACGTATTAATATACGAAGTTTAATGCTTTTTAAAATGTGATAGAGATGTAGGATTTTTTCAGTTTTACAACCGTGTCATGCATGGTATGTTAGATGTTTTATGCCATATTAGTTAGCTTTATGTAAGCCTTTTTCTTCAATTCTCTTCTAGAAAGCATATACCAGCCTTCTTTCGGCTGTCTAATCGGATTTATTATACAAGACCCAATAACCAGTTTCCGTTTATACTAAAACCCCCTTGTCTGCCGTTCTCGATGTACAGCTCTAGTCCCTGTGTATCCTTCTATCAAGAGGAAAACCGTGGCTGAACGAATGTCGCCGCGTTCCCTTCTCTTCTTCCTGCCATAATTCTGTATAACCTCATGATACAAAGGAAAGGAAAGGAAAGGAAATTAGGATTCTAGAAGAAAAAAAGAAAGTTGAGGCTTTCATAGATCGCCACTAAGACTCAATTGATCTTATATTTTAGCCTTTTGAGGTTTGGCTTCAAAGTAATCTGGTGTCACAACCAGCGATGGTTCAAGAGCCGCTTTCAATTCTTCAGCTTGCTTGCCCCAGATCTTAATGCGACGGTATAGGTAGTCCGCTGCAATTTTTGCTGCAAGAGAAATCCGTTAGTTACAAGTATATCAGTAATATCTAAAGTAGAATTACTCACCAGACTCTTCTGGCTTCTCCATTGGGACCAGATGTCCGCAGTTATCGATAATTTGCATTTCGCAAGGTTGCGGGGTGTATTTCATCTTTTGTTCGTTATTGTCGCCCCAGTTGATAACACTGGTGCCCCCTTGAAGATACAGAACCGGGACCCGGACGTCTGGCAGCCATCGGAACATATCCTTTGGATCCTTACGATCCTGGTCGAATGTTCTGAAGAAGGTAAAGACCTCCTGGTGCTTGGTCGTGGTCAGAGTAACCGCATTTGCACCACCTTTAACCTTACTAACATCAGGGTAAATAGCGGTCGGAACGTGACGAAGTCCGTACTTCATGTGAATGTCCAAGACGCGGGAGTCCCAACTTTGGTAGAATGGGCGAGATTTGAAGAATTTGACAGCGTCTTCGTGGGATTCCCAGATATCTCGACGCTTTGCGGACATGGAGGCTGGGTTATTGGGCGGTGCGAAAGCTTGCTCCGCAGAAATGACTGGATCAACACCGATGAGGCATGTGAAGAGGGTGGGGTGGATGAGGGATGCCCTGAACAATTGTGCACCACCCATCGAGTGTCCTATTCCTGCGATTGGGCGGACAATATCATCGGGGAAGTGCATAATCATGGAAAGAACGTCTCTTGAGTGGTCAAACCAGGAAACTATGCGGATGCAGGTTAGTCGTGTTTTCCACCCAAGTAGACATTTGACAGCAGCATAATGGGAGGACATACCATCGCCTCCAAGCTTCTTTTCGTTGAGAACTCCGGACTCTCCTTGGCAATGCATGTCGGCGCACCAGATACCACGAAGCTTGACACCACGGCTCTCGTATTCATCTATCAGGTACTCAAAGAATGGTTCGTAAAGCTCCTACAGAAGAAAGAGTAGTTAGTCTAACCATTCTGCCTAGTGGCGGTTTAAATATGAAAACCCCATACCTTGTGAAATCCATTGGCATGAGCCACAATCAGAGTCAAATCCCCAGGTTTCGGATCAGGATTGCTAGTAGGTTTGTAGTGATTGACGACAAGCTGCAATTTATCATCATCGTTCCAGGTACCGCGAAGATGCTCTCGAATAGGAAAAGCAGGGATGATATGCTTCACCACGCGAAAACGACCCCCAGCGGTCAAATAAGGCGTCAGGTCCAAAAGTTTAGCAGTCATCACGGCAGGTTGATGATGAATGAATCTGAGATTGCTCGAGCGTGAACCTCGGACGGTCAACGTCCCCGGTCCGTCTTTGTGGAGTTTATATATATTCCCTTTTCCCGGACCCGCAAGACAACGCAAATCGGGTCGCGTAACGCTGTTGGATTTGATGACGCTGCTGCGCTGGGACGAGTTGCGGACGGCAGCAGCAGCGGCCGAAAAGATACCCCGGCTTGGGTGCAAACGTCGGCTGGGTGTCCTGGCGGCGCAAAACAATGGTCCTGGTGCGGTTCTGATGAGTGATGCAGGACAGGCGAGGTGAGATACTGACATCCGATTTATGCTTGTATATATATATCAAGTAGCTAGGGAAGGATGTCAGCTTTCATTCAATACAGGCACCTGATTTCGCATTTATTTTATGCTTGCCAGGAAGAATAAACGTTGAGATTTACTTTGAAATAATTTGAAGATAGTCTTGGGTAAAGAAGCCCTTGCCGACCGGCCAGTTCAGCCGAGGCATTTCCCCAGATTGGGGGGGTTTGTCAGAACTGACACAAGCAAAAAGTATAAGAAGCTATGGGGTCCACATTGGGGTTTTCTCCGATTCCAGTATCAATCTGTTGGGAGAAAGCTAGTGGGGGTATCACGAGATCCTCAAGTATACATATAATAGAGTTACTTTATAAAGAAAAATTAATCTTGTGAACTTACCAGCTATAGACTGAATTCCTTCCTGCTTGAAATGAAACCCAACAGTTTGTTGAAAGGAAACTGATCTTCTTCAAAACTCCTGAATAGCTGCAGCAGCTAGGGTTGAAGTTGGGTCGAAAGTGTTGCACGTTGGAAACGCAAAGTTACTGCACGCTAGCGTCGTTCATGAAGGGTCCTTGTGCGAGGGAAACAATGATCGACAGAATCTTGTAACACCCTGAAAAGGTAACAACCGCATGAACCAGTTTTATCAATTACAGGCAAAAGAGGGCAACTTTGACGCTCTAAGAAACTTTTCAATTATAAAACGCCAAATCTCTAAAATGATACAAAAATGCTATCCAACAGGGAAATACTGCGCCATGCATTTTTAAAAGTCATGGATTCTCGAAACCGACGCCTGTATGTTCCTGGTATACCTATCCTGTGAATATTCCTGTAGATACGTCGACACTCGAAACTTATATTTCGGTTTATTATGGCTTACTATTTGACTGCAAAAAGCAATCCGCTGTAATCTTGGCAGAGCCAACCATTAATCCCCATCCTCGGCATGTTTGAGAACGTCCAGTGCTGTGTTAGCACGCAATCCGAGTCTAGCGAATCAGACATAAAGTTAGCCTTGATGTCTTGATTATACATTGGAGGCCGAGAAGAATTCCATACCTGTTATCCAGCCCGTATGCCTCCCATTGAGTACACTTGGTCAGATAGTCTCTAATTAGAGTCACCTCCTTGAGGCCGGATTGAAGCCAAATGGTTACAGCGATCTCATAGTGGGCAGATGGTACTAAAATCATAAGATAACATGGTTAGAATACCTAGGATTATATACCCCAAGGTGTTGGATCACATTGATACTTACCAACCCAGTCTTCTCGATCCGGACCCTTCATTAGATTCTTATCAACAGAAAGAACCTGCTTCTCTAGTATCTCCCTCGATTTCTCTAGTTCACCCTGGTTGCGAGCTGACACACCCCGCAGGAATGCGAGCAGAACTTGTTCATCCATCTCTGTTATACAGGACTTTGGATTTTCAGCTTCCTCCGCTGGTGGTTGCCAATCCAGGACCTTTGCCGAATGGTTGAGTAGATCCTTGTCCATCCTCTTGAATCCATCTGTGCGCCTCGTTATTAGTGGATCGTCGCCAACAGCTAAACTCTTATGTTGGGGAATATGAGTCCACTTACTCCACATGTAAATCATCTCCTCCACGGGGCTTACGCCGACGGCATCGACCAGCCTGCAATTCCGTAATTTGGCAAACTTTTGCCACTTCTTGACCTTTCCGTCTGCGAATACTTCCAACGGCAAGGCTCTGGCCATAAATTTCTTCTTTCCTAGGTAGGACGCTACTTGGAGTAGCAGTTCCTCTGCCTTATTTGCATACTCATCCGCTTTCGCCCTGTCTTCGCTGGCGGTTTCTCGGTATAGTTCGAGATAACAGCTTCCAGCAATGCTGTTGAAATGTTAGTACGGTGGTGCACTTATGTCAGCAAGGAGCTGTGAAACTGTGACTTACTAAAGGTACATGGCGTCGGACCAGCTGTTGAGCTCTTTCATCTTTAAGAGAACTATTAGTTTGAGCTTTTCACATGATAGGTTTGGATTCATACCTGTTGGAAGAGATCTGCCGCATACTCGTACCTGTGGAGGTACATCGAATCCCTGTATCCAAGCCCCATTAGTCCACACGCTATAGGCGTATCTCAAATTCCCACAGAGCCACTTACAAGGCCTTCTCAAAACAGCAGATAGCTTCAATCTGCTTCATCTGCGGCTTTCTATCAAACTCCAAAAGCTTAACCGCCGCCTCCAAATTCTTCCGCGAAGCATTCAACCTCGCCTCTTCCAAGATCCATATCGGACTGTTCGGGTATTTATTCCGATAGGCGAAGAGCATATCTTCGCATCTCTTTACCGGCATTCCGCCCTTTTCCTCATCTGTTTCAACAATATCGCAGAATTGCATGATATTGCTATAGTATGTGAGCAATATTAACGCCGCGAGGGCGCCATGTGCATCGTGCATGTCCGCGGCGACCCAAAGATTTTCGATACCTTTCCTTCTGTCTATCCATCATATCCACATATCAGTATCCAGCCATAACACTAGGGGGATACCGATACGTACCTCCATGGAATCCCAGCACCGAAAGCAACCGCGTCATGGCTGGGGGTATCAGCCCAATAAACAGCATCAACGTTCCATAGCACAAACTTCCGCCGCTCTCGATGTACTGGTCCACCGGATTTGGGAAATCGATATTCGCCAACTCTCCAGGGGCCGTAGCTGACGGAATGGCCAGCGAATTCGAATTCGAACTTGTCGCGTTACCGCTACCCGCAGCTTCCGCCTCTTTCCTCTTCTTTTCTTTAACCTCCTGAATAGTTTTATGCACGCCCTCCAAAGTTTTGAAGGCGTTTCGCATCTTGTAGAACGCTTTCATGGCTTCCATGATGGATTCTGATAGTACCCCGATAACGGCGGACATTAATTGCGCTTCCGCGTTTGCGAGTGCGAATTCTATACCGGCCGGATAGGATGAAACGCTATGAGGTGAGCGGGTTGCCGTTCGCTGGGCGTTGTATGCTGCTGTTTCGGCGGCAGCGAGGGAAGCAGAGGCTATAACGTCACCACCATCAGTATCTGTGTTCCTAGATGACAATTGGCAGGTCTCTCGTTTGCAGCTGGGTTCCTAACCTTCTTTCATGACATCCTGTTCGAATCCCGCCGCAGACCGTATAAATCCTATTGCTCCCATACCTAGCTATATGCATAGAAAGAATATTGTCAGATTAAAGCTCTTTCCCCTGAATAACTACTCCAGTTGTTTCCTTCTTACTTTGTGCCATACGGAAGCTCCGATTTCCAACTCGGCCTCAGCAGTTACCAGATTATCGTCCATTACATGATTCATCGCTACCGTTTCCGCATGATCCCGTTAGAAATCTAGTACAAAATTTTGCAATATAAACCTGCAAAGGAGTTTTAGAATGTACCTCTCAGCACAGCAATAACTATTTAAAAGTCAATTGTCAGCTATGAATCTTCGAGCTACTGACAACGCAAAACTTCGATTTTACAAAGCCTCGATCGAGGTGCACTTACGATCAGCCTGCTCGTCGAGACCGGACAGCGAGATCGAAGACCCTTTGGACGTTAGGGTCGTCGTCGACCGGGAAAACCATCCTCCTTTAAACATTGTTGCTCTATTTATATTTGTAGATTATCCGGGTATATATGGCTACAGCTAGAGTATTAGCTAGGAAAGATGAATAATCGAGCTCGAGGTGTTGGATTTTTTTCACCACCTACGTATGTGCTGCGACCAAGATTTCTGTTGAAACTTGCCCAATTAGAGCTTTTAGTGACACAAAAGATTATATACGAAAGAAGGGAAAGAAACCAGGTTATGTGAAATCAACAAGTATGATAAGTCTGAAGAATATTAGTCAAGGAGAACTCGAACTCATGGATCTGAAATTAATAAATAAAAACGCTGTCGAGCGAGCAAGCTCTGGGTTGGGGATTAGTCAATATTTAAGCATCGAAAGGTTAAAAAAGCTTGAACTGGGTGCTTGCTGCGCCGTCGTCATATACGTATTATACATCCTAGCTTCGAAAAAAAAAAAAAGAAAAGAAGGATCACTGATTCCACAAAGGGATAACAATCCTGAAGGGCATATTTTAGTCTCGAGGATCCACATCTTCGCGGCTTCGTTTAGAACGAAAAGCCTTCGGGGAACTGCTCGCTCGCATGCCCTGGCCTGGATTTGGTGGGTCTGGGTGCGCAAGGCCATTTTTTTTTCGTTCAGCCTTTTTTTGGATGCTTTCGGCAATACCACACCCCGTCCAAGGTGGTAAGCAGCTAGCAGAGCAAATGAAAAGGCGAAGGGGATAGGGAATAGGATATACGTAGCCTAACTCGGACATGAGTCGCAAAGACCGGAGCATCGGGGGGGCAGTTGGGGGGAGGAACTGAAAAAGGCCGGAGGGGATTGGATTACCACCCTGCATATAGCATCTGCTTGCCATGTCCGCTTTTTAGCTCTTTTGGTTACCTCTAATTTCGTTCCTCGTTCCCTCGAAAAATATGCTTAATTACGTTAACACCGATTGTGGATGTTCTATGACGGCACCTTTAAAGGCTATTTTCAGTCGGCCTTGTTGTAGTGGGTTTTTCGTTCGGCGTGCCCTGCGCTGACTGATTTTCTGCTGGTAGCTTACGCCTGCCATGCATAACCAGCCAGCACGAGGGAAGCTAAGCGAAAAGCTCTGTTTGTTAAGCAGCCAAGCTTGAACAGCAACCCAGCATCCCAACACCACTTTAACATTGCTCTCACATTTGACTGTAGAAACTTCAAGATACTACTCTCCTCCTTCTCCAAGCACCAGCCTCACGCGTCATCCATCCCATCGAATCGGCCTTCCCTATCACTCCTCGCATATCATCTCATCCGGCCATCCTGATCTTCATATCCTCCCATATCCCGTTTTTACATCATTGGAAGCCTCCGCCTCTCTAGACCTACATCTCCCTCCCACACAAGCCATGTCCTCCAAAGACTCCAAGCCCGCCGCCGCAAAACCGGAAGAAACAAAAGATCCGAAAGCCATCAAAAAGATCCTAGAAGAGGACGATGAGTTTGAAGATTTTCCGGCTGAAGGTAATCCGCTATCCACCCTTATCGGCACCCGTTTATATCGAACTTGCATATCACCGCCAGAGTACCTGCTAACACCAGACAATGATATCTAGAATGGGAAGAAGACGAAACCGAAGTCCCCGGCGGCGGGAAACCAAACCTGTGGGAGGAAAGCTGGGACGACGATGACCTGAGCGAAGACTTTTCAAAGCAGTTAAAGTACGTCCTTGTCCGCGCGTCTGCAGCTAGATACCCGATACCCGATATCCAAATCTACCCCACTAGCGAACGGACATACAACCGGAATATATGGCTAACATATCCGAACAACAAAAAACAGGGAAGAACTGAAGAAAGTAGACGCTCAGAAAGCAGGCGGCGAGATGCAGCGGTAGAAATAGCCAAACAACTCGATTTGATTCGTCGAAAGTCGATACGAGGATGTGTCTAGAAGGGCATATATAGATTTTTGAAATCTTCCGGATTCTAGCTCTTTTGGCAACCATACAGGTCCGCTGGATGTATATTACGAATTGGAATGAGAAAAAGCATATCCTTTAAGCCTCCGATACTACATCACGCGATATTCTATGCTGGAGCAGGGAACGATACGGATTTGGATACAATAATCCAATATTCATTAATAATCTTTATTCATCACCGCTCCAAAATGACCGAAAACCTCTTTTCAATTCGATCAAGCTGAAAATACCAGCTGACCAGAGGTTGCTAGAGCAAGCTTCTTTTGTATCTACAATGAAAAGCCCCATAACCAAAATCATAGTTAGGAATAAGCACTCAGCATATTTTTTCGGTTGGAACTACACGGCTGCCCTCCAATCCACAGTTGTAAACTCTTACTCGGTAGTGGTCTATATATGATAGTCTTAATTAGCGCCGCTCACGAATATTGAAAGGTATTCTTAAACTCACCGAAAGAGCAACAACACCTGGAAGCGCCTTTCCTTCGAGCAATTCTAGAGAGCTACAGCGAGGAATCGTATCATCAGTATCCTATACATGATAGTAGGAAAGCTAGGTTACTTACGCGCCACCACCAGTCGAGACGTGGCTGAGTTTGTCTTCAACGCCGTATTTGGCAGCAACGGTAGCGGTATCACCACCACCAATAATAACAATCTTGCCGTTCTGAGCTCCTTCGACGACAGCGTCCAAACTAAGAACAATCAATCAACCTCAATTCTTCATATTAGAGAGCCACCAGTTTCTAAACTTACGTTGCCTTGGTTCCAGTAGCAAAGGCGTCAAATTCAAACACACCAGTAGGGCTAGAGATTGTTAGTCAGCACACTTTTGCAGTACTAGGCTATGTTTTAGATACGTACCCGTTCCATAGAATGGTCTTGGCCTCATCAATCGCTTCCTTGAAGAGCTTGACGGATTTTTCACCGCAGTCCAAACCTTGCCAGTCATCTGGGATGCCGTCCTCATCGGTAGCATAACCAGTCGCTGCATCGGGAGCAAACTTGTCGGCGGTGATATAATCAACTGGAAGGACGACCTTGACATTGTATTCCTCTGCCTTCTTTAGGAGAGCCTCGACATTCTTGGATCCGGCCTCATCGAAGAGAGACTTTCCAATCTTGACGTTGTAGATAGTCTTCTTGAAGGTGAAGGCCATTCCACCGCAAATGATAAGGCTGTTGACCTTGGGGAGAAGGTTATCGATGAGCTGAATCTTGTCGGAAACTTTGGCACCGCCGAGGATAGCGAGGAATGGTCTCTCCGGCTTCTCGAGAGCCTTGGCGAAGTATTCTAGCTCCTTCTTGACAAGGAAACCAGATGCCTTTTGAGGTAGATCAACACCGACCATTGAGCTGTGGGCACGGTGGGCAGTACCGAAGGCGTCATCTGTGCATCATTAGCAACCCTGCTATGCAACTCGATTATAGTGTTCTTGAATCTTACTGATATAGACATCTCCAAGTGCGGTGAGACCAGCTCTGAACTTCTTGACCTCCTCTGGGTCAGCCTTGACCTTCTTCCCGTCGATCTTTGTGCTTCCTTCTTCCTCGACGTGGAATCGCAAGTTCTCAAGGAGGAAGATGGCGCCTAGAGTATTTAACACCTCAGTATATCGACCCTAGGTTACTGTTATATAGATATATAGGTATATAGAGTGGATCCATACCATCGGTTCCCTCATTGACGGCTTCTTCGATTTCTTTGCCAACGCAATCCGGCAAGAAGGTAACCTTCTTGTCTAGGAGCTTGCTCAATTCCTCGGCAACTGGTGCGAGAGAGTATTTGGCGACGACCTTTCCATCCGGACGTCCGAGGTGGGACATCAAGACGATAGCTTTGGCTTTATGTTCGAGGGCATATTTAATGGTAGGTAAGGCACCGACAATACGCTGGTTGTTGGTGATTTTCTTTTCTGCGTCGAGGGGGACGTTGAAATCGACCTAAGAAGGTGAGGCGGTAAGTGTTAGCCCGATTTGCAGGTCCCTTTTCGGTTCCGGGTGTATAACAAGCGAGTTAAGGTGGGAATTGAATACTAACACGGATGAGAACCCTCTTGCCCTCAAGGTCGACGTCAGTGATGGAGAGCTTGTTGCTGAGCGACATGATTCTGGTGGTATGTCTAAATACGTGGAACCGGTTAATGAATTGGAAAGAATGAAGAATGATTGCTATCAAATTTTTTGTTCGGAATGCAGACAAAGATCACAATGGCATTTCCTTTGCAATTGAAGTGGGGGAGGGGCACACCTTTAAGTAGTAGAGTTCAAATTCCTTTTTACTAACGAGAGGAAGAATCCTAAGGATCAATTGAATGAATTTTTTTCAAGACGGCGAAGTTTGCCGAACGTGTATATATGTATATGATCGAATGATAGTTTGCTATTCGTCGGGGAGGTGGAGGAGGAAGAGGAAGAGGAGGGGGGCAGACAGTCATATAAAATATGATAATAATAATAATAATTGTTGCTAGCACAATTATCTTGTTGAGGAACTCGGAGCGCTGAAAGCAGTGTAGACGGACGAGCCTAGAAGCAGCAAGCAGCGCAGGCCAATAACCCCCACCACGCCACGTTCTTCTTCGTCTTCGAACACTTCGCCTTTGCCCCGCCGCCTAGACGAAAAGGAAAAACACCTCGTTTGCGTCTCATTCCGGTCGGCTCGGCGGGGCTGCCCCTCCTAAACAACCCATTCATTCATTTGAACGTCACGTCATAATATTCGATACCCCATCCGCACAGCATAGTAGTAATAATAATAATAATAACAATAATAATGGTGGTTCAATATTAAAGGTATTTGGACCGACATGGTTGCGGCTCATGCCGACATGCACATGCAGATGTAAGTATTACTCCAGTCTATACATTATTATATTCCGTCGTTGTCGCTCCTTGTGCCTAGAATCAATCTGGATTGGGGATATCCAGAACGAAATAAAAAGCCTCAAGACCCAGAAGCTGTAAGACAAATATGCATGTGCTACTACTCTAGTGCCAGCATCGTTTCCAGAAAATACTTTTTTTTTTTTTTTTTTTTTCGCTCATGCATGAAGTGGAACCCCATGAAGCATCATTTAAAAATGTCAATGGGAGCCGATGTCTTGCAGTTCCTGCCGAGAACAACGGCTGCTATTTAATCTGCAACATCCCGCAACACTCTACAACCCCCCAAAGCTTGCCCTGTCTATGAAGCTTGGCCATTCAATCCTCATCTACCATCATTGCGAAAGGCTTCAATCCCTCGCACGAGTACTCAGCTTTTTAGCCTTCTCCAACTTATTTCCATCATTTCGACCTCTAAAAGCTAGCTTTTCTCCCTTCTGCACCTCGAGTAGCCATAAATAACGTTTAACCGACAAAGATGTCCGCAACTCGAGATTTCCTCGGCGGCCTCAACTTCCAGGCCGAAATGGCCTCCTTCTCATCCCCAGCCGAAAAACCCGAAGTCGCCCCCGCCGTCAAAGTTGGTGATCACTTTCCCGAATCCGACCAGCTCCCTCAGCTGAAAAACCTCGACGGAAAACCCACCATGATCACCTTCCTCAGACACTGCGGTTGTCCCTGTACGCTCTCTCCCATTCCCATCCTCTCCCATCCTCCAATCCACCACCCGCTAACCCAAAATAAAATTAACAAACCAGTCGCAGAAAAGGCCTTCCAAAACTTCCGCACCCTCGCCGATAAACACCCAGACGTCCGCTTCATCGCCGTCTCCCACAGCACCAGAGAACACACCGACGAATGGATAGTTTCCGTCGGCGGCACCGGTGACGTCGACGTCGTCTACGACCCGGAAAGAACCCTCTACGCCAAATGGGGATTGGGATTCTCCTCCTTCTGGGCAAATATGGGCCCCGTTTCGCTGTGGAAGGCGTTAAAGCTGGGGCAGGAGGAGTTGATTTATAATCGTCCTACAAAATCGGGGTATAGATGGCAGACGGCGGGGAGTTTTGCGATCGATGTGGATGGGACGGTTAGGTGGGCGTACGTTAGTCAGAATTCTGCGGATGTGGCGGAGTTTTTGGATGGGTTGAGGGCTGTGGGGAAGGGACCGGCTGAGAAGAAGAAGAAGAAGGAGGAGAGCAAATGGGCACATGTTGGTGGGGACTGTTGATGATTTTACGAATTTTTTGCATTGTTTGATACGTAGCGTGGAGTTTGGGGTATTACGGACGAAAAATTCGCTTTTTTTTCCCCCTTAGCGGGATTGTAATTATTTTCCTGGATTGAGGTGCAGCATTCAAGACTGAAAGAACTAAATATCTTAATGTTAAATAAAACAGGCTGCCATGCTTATAATGAACCTGACTATCCTTTCCCGTACCCTTTGCGTGAACCCGCACAGAGTAGCAATGCCACTTTATCAAAATAAACTCTCTAACAGCCTCTGATTGATATGTTAGTAACATTTTACAATAGAGATTCTGGATCTGATTCACATGTGAGCCCATACCTTCCTTGGTCCTTCGACTAGTTTATATAAATGGCTTCAGATCCGTAGGACTCAGTGTCGCAACAGTCCCGGAACACCATATCACAGTCCTGCAAACTCATCATCCACCCCAAAAGCTGAAGTCCCCACAGGCCATAGTAAGCCCGACAGTCCGTTTAGCAGATCCGATGTTCTGGTGGGCGGTAAGGGACTCCGAGCAACTCGAAAATCCTCTAACACAATATTAGCGCTACCTACTAGTGGGAAGTATTCTGGTGACCAAAATACCATTTCCGATTTGCTTTCGAGTAGAGTTCCCTCATTGAACTTCTCACGGTCTTTCCCTCTCATAACATCCCTATATAATCCCCGTTGATTTAATCGCATCCCCTATACAAAAGGGTTAGGCCAATACGCTTGAATGTTTGTCTTGTGTGGCGCATTTACCTTCTTAGAAGCAAGCAATCTCATACTCCGGTTAAAGACGTCGTTTCCTGTGAAATATAACAGGGCTGCCCCAAGCTCGTCTCCGGGGACGATGAGGAAATCAATCCTCCTCCACGGCTTTGTTGAATCCGGACCACCAATCCGGGAAGCACCATGCCATTTTGTGCCATCGTCGTGCCGCGCGATGGCAAGTCCGCACATAAGAAACTTTTGTTCAAACAACTTTGCAACCAACTTCTCGAGGACATCATGGAGCTCTTCCACGCCGGCACCCTCCTTTGTTATTATTATGTCAACGTCGCCACAATTCTTATTTCCTCGGCGGTAGCTTCCCATAATATAACTTTCAATCTTCTCATCCAAATCTTTCAGGGCGCCCGCAACGATTTGCCCATGTTCAGTAACTTCATCTCTTGGTATTCGTTGTTTGAAGTCGTCGTAATGTTCAACCCCGACCCTCTGAGCCTCGGTCAGAGAGGCATGTTCCTTGACATCCTCCAGGGTTTTGTACCCGGCTGCAACAAACTTTCGAGCTTGTACCAAACTATACTGGGGTTAGCTGGCCTGGATCTGCCTATTGCAATATGTTCTTGCTATTGCTTACCCAACACCATAGATTCCATGGAAGATCTTGAGTATCTGATCGGATGGATCAAGTTTTGCGTACTCGAGCCGTTGCAATCGGTCCGTAGTGACTTTAGCGTAGCATGTTAATATAGGTACCTATGTAACCGATGCTGGGCGCTGTGGATTACCAATTTCAACAATTTTCTTGGCTAGTCTATCCCCCACGCTAGGAAGGGTAATAGCCTCCTCGTATGTAGAAATGTAGCGGGTCTTCTCTTTCTTGAGACTACCTATTGCCTGTCGATACGATCTTGTCCTCCACTGGTCCCTCATATCGTCATATGCCTTCATCATTTCTTCCAAAACCTGAATAGTACGGCTGTTCGGATTCTGAGAACCTTCTTTCCCATCATTCTTATGCATGCATTGGAAGTGTGACTGCCAATCCGATGTACCCGCCCCTGTTTTCTTACGGTTTTCTTTATGCTTCTGTCGCTTTGAGCTTTCTTCATCTTCAGACTCATCTGTCCTCGAGCTTTCCCCGCTGTCAGCTCTAGTTTGGTCCTCATGGTCGTCGTCCAGAAATTCTTCAACATTAATAGCACCGTCAGCCAAACACTCTTCGATGATTGCGTCCAGCTCGTCTCCAGATCTAGATTTGGGGTCGTTTATGGGGCTTGATTCTCGTCCCTTTTCTTTAGGGGCGGACTGGGCCTGAGTCTTGGTTTCTGGAGGAGTCGATTTTGGTGTTTCGATCGGACCTTTTGGTCGGGGCTGTACCTGCAATGACGAGGAGACAGGAGAGGATTCGACGGCTTCAAAAGGTGGGTTAAGTAACTGGCTTTCTTCCGGGCATCCAGGGACATGGTACCAGAAATCCGTAGCTTTTACCAGCTTGGAATGTTTGATACAGTCTCCTGGCCACTGGGGATTGGTGACGACCACATCTCCCTTTTGGAAGACAATATTGCATCAGCACTGGGGTGTAAATTATTGGCAGAGTAGCGTAGCTTACTGGTATAACCACAACATCCAGGAGTTTCAAAACTTCATGATACTTGAGGTCCTTGTCAACGATTATATGGGTTACTCCTAAAGATTGAGTTTTACAGTTAGGGAGTCCCTTAGAGTAAGCGGACTGGGGGATATCGTACGATCACTAAATTCAAATACAACTTCTGCACCATACTCTCGAGCCTTGTCCATTCGCATCTTTCGTTCAGCCCTTTTTTCGTCCGGTTTAATGAAATCTAATTGTAGCTATTAGGTGAACTGATAGAAAACTCGAGTCACTATCTAAGGCAAGATATGCGTACAGAATATGAGATCCTTGAACACCTGTCGCTCGATGGGTTGAAGAACTTGTTTGGCGACCTTCGCTCGTTTTCTTTTGGCATCTGAAGCTGCTTTTTCCTCTCTGACCCGTTTCGTCATGATGGCTTCCGGTTCTGAAATCGTATTGACTCTCCGCAGTGGTGGAGCGACCTTTGGCGAAGTTGGATTTTGGAAGGAGAGTGATGTCGAGGATGCCGGAGCTGTTCGACGGTGTTGCAGACTAGGAGGATGTTCTTTGTGTTGATTGTTGTATTCCAGTTGCAGGTTGCTGCGATTGGCTGCCGCAAACAACTCTGCCAATTGTAGGTCCTCAGCTGGTACCTCTTCGTCTTGGAGGGAATCGTCGTCAAACTTATATAGAGAATCGAAGAATGCACTTTTATCCCCCATTTCTTGCAATGGGGGAGCTCGAAGGTGGGAACGGGGGTGGTTTTAAACAAAAGAATCAATCGAATTTTAGAAGGGACAGCAGCAGTGGGATTAATTATTGGAATCTTCTTAAGGTTATTTCGATCTACCCTCCCGTTTTGGCTCAACATTGTTAGTCGCAATATTGACGCAAAAACGGCGTGCGTGGGTGGCATGGACCAAGCGAAAAGGTGAACAAAGTGCAGTCCGAAAACTGTGCAATTTAGGCGGAAAGGGAAATGGAAAAAAAGCAAGAGAGAGGGTTACAGCGAAATTACCAGGTCGACGCGGGCATCCGATGCTATTCTCTTGGGAATTACAATCATGATCATTCAATTGGATTGGTCAGGGTTCAAAGGTCTGACACGATGTCTATATTTTATTTTTCGTTCCCTTGGGGAGACTGTACGAGAATATGAACTCGAAGCGACACGAGATCACGAGGAGGGCATGCCAAAACCAGTCACCCAGGCACATACCCTGTCTGATCATTTTCTTCTTCTCGTTCTTTTCTTCTTCGCTTCAGGTTCCTTTTTCTCCCTACAGAAAGACGTGCATGTACCCATGCCGCACATTCAGCAGGTTACTGTACATGTTATGTTGTATCTGCTGGCTGCCACACCACACCCCCGTCTGATTTTGTGACTGGTTTGGCACGGCTGTGGCAGTATTCTTTTTTGACTCACGACAGCCGACCCAACCAGCCTTTTTCCGAGCTTGGGAACGACTTAAAACGAATATGTTGACCAGCGCCTTTTTCCTGACGCAAACCATCTACTAACTGTCATGGAGGATAGCTGGCATTTGCTTGGGCAAGAGAGTGTATGTGCAGAAATGAGGGGCTAGTGATATTCCAATCTTTAGGCCTTTTCCTATTACCATTTTTAAATTTATTAATGCACTGCTTCCGTTTAGCATCATTATAAAATTGGGCCGCCTCGATCTCATACCCTACGCCCCATGCATATGGGGCACGAAAATAATAAGTCTACTATGAATTCTGTCTAGCTAGATATATGACAATTTACCACTGGATATTCTACAATCTATCTATATGGATGCTGTTTCCGGCCTTGAGAGATCACTTTTGTGGCATCTGCTAGTAAAGTTATTATTGCGTAAGGACTCAGCAGATTCGTCCAAGGGCAACTCCCAGGCCAATCCAGTGTCTGAGCCAATGCTGCTCTGTCCAAGATAGCAGGTCATATGATGATACATCGATAACAAACAATAGAAATTTAAATTCTTAAATACCTCTCTAGGGACGTGGGATGTACCTATCATAGTTAAATGTTGTCTATAATACAAAGCCCAAGGTTTTCTAATTTCTATAGCTATAGGGGGTTTCTGATTAGTACCCTGCAAGAGTGATATAGTAGTGCTTTTGGGATGCTTCTCGCCAGCATGTTCAAATACAAATTTGTTCGATTTGATGGCCCTTCGATTGCCCAGCACCCCTACGAAATGCATCACCGAGATTGAGGTACTATCGATTTTACTAGTTTCGAATGCCAATTGCGGGGAGTTTTGTTAAGGCCCACTTTCCATTCTTTCAAATATTCCACTTGTAGCTAGCTAGCCTAATATAATTTGACATATACGCTGGCGATATGGCACACGACTTTGAGTTTACCCCTCGTAGTAGATTAACTTCGAGGGTCTGGTCTCAGTCGTGGGAGAATCATGGGATCTGGGGATACTAGAAATATCATGTAGGATTTGCACTGCTAGGTAATTGCACCGTTATCGTAGAATTTGCATATATCTGGCAGGAATAGTGCAGCTACCAGTATTCAAGGATCCGAACTATCAGTGGTGCTTTTGATAAAAGAGGACAGGTGCAGGCAATATTGTTGACAGGGCAAGGCTTTGACCCGACCCGAACAAACTTGCCTTGTTCTCTTCACCGCCCCGGTCCTCCCTTCTCCCTTTCCTTCCCCTTCCCCTTCCCCCCCTTCTGCTGTTAGGCCTCGCTCGTTGCACCAAGCCTCGCCCGCAGTGACAGAACACAACCGCCACGCCCTTCTTCTCCTCTTCTGCACCCAGCTGGGAAAGAAAAAATTTGTTGCAGCAGCAGCACACCACATCCGCCCGCAAGCCCCCCCAAAAATTAACAGGATTGTGCTGCACACTACCACCATATCTTAACTGCTACTAACAACTCTTGCTGCTACAATTCTCCCCAAAATTATTTTTTTAAATTCCCATTATCATTATTCCTATACTCAACGCACAACTTCATCACTAATATATCCCACCCTCAAATATTATTTCGAACTGGATCAATAGCACCGGTTTGGTACGTTCATTATTCTTTCTGTTCATTCTTTATGGAATTTTTGGTCGGGTGGTGGTGGTGGGAATTGCTTTGGCTGGTGCGAGACACGTTCGGAGGATTCCCCAATATAATATCGCGGATATCGAGTATCTCGAACCAGGTCGTCCACCACACATGTCTATTCATCAAAAATCATCTCAAATGGTGATTTTAGGCTCTTTAGCTTCCTGTATCCGTCGTTTTGATCGCTGGATTCTCCTTGCAACCGTCCGTTCGGCGGCTGGCTTGCCACTGCAGAATTTGACCCTCTAGCACCCGTCGTCGTCGTCGTCACCATATTCATCGAAATCCATCCCTTCGAGCCTTATAGGTCATCTGATGCCTGTAACCGGCCTTTAATATCGGAATTTCACGGTCGCTTCCGCATCATTCTGGTCGCCTTGGCCGGCTCGCTCGGGGGATTGGCTCGTAGCTATTTCTTATTGCCTCAATGCCTTCTTAGACGTCCGCTAACCTGTCCCTCCTCCAGTTCTATATAGGCCAAAATGTCTTCAGCGACGTCTTCGGACGTTTCGCGTCTTCCTCCCATACATAACACCTATACTCCGGACATATCCGTGGACGGTGACTCTCCTGAAAAGGTTGCGTCCCCGTCTGCTAGCGATCTCACCGACCTTGTTGTTGCGGCACCCCCCTCCTTCTCCCCGAACTCGCCGAGCGAAAATGAATCTCCAATGGACCACGAAGAACCGCAGATGACAGAGTCAAGCTCAGAGGAGGCTAGTGACCACGACGACGATGACTTCGAGGCGGACAACGGCAGCGAGAATCATGATTATGATGACGACGTCCTAGAAATAGACAGTAGCCCGGAGCCGGCGGGCAGGCGGCAGGCCTCCAAATCCAGGAAACCCAAAGACGCCTCGGAGGATTATTCGCAAAATCCGGAGCTTTGGGGCCTCCGAAGAAGTGTCCGTATCCCTCATCCATAGAGTCTAGTTCGTAATGCTAACCTTCATTTAGTCCCGGCCTGCTGCGAGGAACAAGAGAATAGTATGTAGCCTTTGAGAAATATCGTAGCTTATACGAAGCAACCTATCTAACCTAAACTTTAGATTGAGTCTTCGGATGAAGAAGGCGAAGAAGAAGAGGAAGACTCCGACGACTCGGATGTGAAGCCAAAGAAACGTGCACCCCGACCTAAGCCCTCGTCACGGCCGTCTAAAAGTAGGTTCGCCTGCCCTTCACAACAATACTCATACTTACAATTGCATAGGCACAGCATCTAAAGTTACAACTCCTCGCATATCCACCCCTTCTAGTGATGATGGAGACGACTCGGACTTTTATAGCAACAAGAAAGCGCGGAGAAAAAAGCGTCGGCTTAACCCCCCTACCGAGCAAGAAATCCGGATCCCCACTCGTGCTGCCACCAAAGTTACAAACTACAATATCGATGATGATAGCGATGAATTTCTGGAATCTGATGACGAGGGGCGTGGATATGATTGGGTTGAAGAAGATACATCACCCGGCATTGACCTTATCTTGGATCATCGTGTCAAAGAAGGGCTTGACCCTGATGAATATGCGGACAGTCGGGACCATTTGGAGTTCCTTGTATGCTTCCTAGTCATGCGTTTCTCTTCCATACGAACTCACTGACAGCCTGCCTATTAGATCAAATGGACGGACCAAGCTCACATTCATGCGACTTGGGAACCTTCATCGGAATTGAACCACCGCAAAGGTTTCCGAAAGCTCAATAATTACATGGCCAAGGTCAAACAGGACATCCTTCGGCGCAGTGATCCGGAAACAACCAAGGAGGACCTTGAACGATGGACGCTTGAACGCGAGCGTCAACTTGAGTCGGTACTCGAAGCGAAGGAAGTTGAGCGTGTGGTAGCATCAGGGGGGGGTGAAGAAGGAATCGAGTATCTTGTTAAATGTTTGCTGCTCCTATCTTTACACCTAAGTTGCAGTTATCCTTGCTAACTTATCTACAGGGCGAAGCTTAACATATGATAACTGCACGTGGGAAACCGAGGCCTTCCTTCAAACTGTTGCTTCTGCCGAAATTGCCCAGTTCCGTAAACGTGCTAAAAATGCTCGCAACTATGCTACCAGTCCTCTGAAAAAGAGGGAGAAATGCAAACTGTGGTCTAAGCAACCCGATTACATCCAATACGGCGAGCTTCGTGATTTCCAGCTGAGAGGTGTCAACTGGATGCGGTACAACTGGTCCATGCACAGAAATAGTATTCTGGCAGATGAAATGGGTCTTGGTAAAACCGTCCAGACTGTTGCATTTCTCAGCTGGCTAAAGAATGATATGGAGATCGATGGACCCTTCCTCGTTGTTGTCCCCCTGTCCACCGTTCCTGCTTGGTGTGACACCTTCATTAAATGGGCGCCAGATCTCAATTTCATCGTCTACAATGGCCCTGCAAAGGCTCGTACTATGATCCAAGACTACGAAATGTTCCAGGATGCAACTAAGCGCAAGACAAAATTTCATGTGATGATAACTACCTACGAGTACGTCAATCACGATGCGCAGCTTCTCCAATCCATCAAGTGGAACTATCTCGCTGTAGACGAAGCACACCGCTTGAAGAATACAGAATCACGCCTCTACGAATCACTCAAACAATTCAAGGTGGAGGATCGACTTCTCATTACAGGTACACCTCTACAGAACAATCTCAGCGAGCTGGTCGCCCTTCTTGAGTTCCTCGACCCGGGGAACATCAATATTGATCGAAATATCGATCTTCAGTCAGAGCAAGCTGAGCAGGAGATTAAGAAACTCCAAGAGACTCTCCAGCCATACATTCTCCGGCGTGTCAAGAAGGATGTTGAGACATCTCTACCTCAGAAGACGGAGAAAATTATCCGTGTTGAACTGTCCGATATCCAAACTGAGTGGTACAAAAACATATACACTCGCAACTACAGCGTCTTGAACGCAAGGAGCAGGCAGAAGGTTTCTCTATTGAACATTGTCATGGAGCTAAAGAAGATTAGCAACCATCCCTTCCTCTTCCCATCTGCGGAGGAGGATATCATGAAGGGGCTCGAAACAAAAGCTGACCGACTCAATGCTATGATTATGTGTAGTGGAAAGATGGTGAGAATTTTACGAGACAGCTAACCCTTGAGTTATTTATATGCTTATCATATGTGTAGGTTCTTATGGATCGATTCTTGACAAAAATGAAAGCGGACGGCCATCGTGTTCTGATATTCAGCCAAATGGTTAATATGCTGGATCTCCTCCAAGAGTATCTGACATTAAGGGGTTTTGCTTACCAGCGCATTGATGGCACTGTCACTGCGGGAAATCGTAAAGTTGCAATTGACAGATTTAACCACCCCGACAGTGAGGATTTCTGTTTTTTGCTCAGTACTCGGGCTGGAGGACTAGGAATCAATTTGACTACCGCTGACACTGTCATCATCTTTGACTCTGATTGGAATCCGCAAGCTGATCTTCAAGCCATGGCTCGTGCCCACCGTATTGGCCAGAAAAACCACGTCATGATCTACCGATTCGTGTCCAAAGACACCATCGAGGAGGAGGTTCTAGAGCGCGCCCGTGTCAAGCTGCTTATGGAGTACGCTGTCTACATGGGAATCACCGATTCTACCATCACGGACAAGGTGAAGAAAAACTCCAAGAACCTATCTCAGGCAGAACTAGCTAGTGTTCTCGCCGCTAGAGCCCATAAAATCTTCGAAGGGGATAAAGAAAAGCAAAATCAGAAGAAACTCGAGGACCTTGACATTGATGACTACCTTATGCACGCCGAAGATCATGACACGGATGCCCAGGGCGCATCGCTTATTCGAAACGAGGGTGGCGAGGCCTTCCAGGAACTGCTGAAGCAGTTCGAGGTGACTGATGTCGATGTCGACTGGGACAGAGTTCTCCCGCCGGACCAGTTGGAGGCACTCCGAGCGGCAGAAAAGGTCAAACAGGACGAGGAGTTCTTGCAAGAGCAGATAAATGCAAACGCAAAACGAGTTCGGCGTCCCATCAACGGCGCCAACGACTCTGACTCGAGCGATTCTGAAAAGGCGCCTACCCGTGGTGGAAGACGGGGACCGCCAAAGAAAAGGAGGGCTGAACCAAGGAGGCGCGAGGAGAGCTCGGATGAGGAGGGCGAGATCCCGGATCCTTCACGCCCTCTTACGGAGCGTGAAGTACGAAACCTTTACAATGCGTTCGTGCGATATGGACTAGTTGAAGAACGATATAAAGAGATTGTTCGTGACGCCAAACTCGGCGATCGCGACCGAGAAGTTGTCGTATCCACAATCACTGAGATCATCCGCCTTAGTGAGGAGGCCGTGCGTAATCACGAAGACGCTCAGCAGAAAGAAGGTGTGACGCGGAAGGACAAGAAGGCAATCCTGTTTGAGTATAAAGGTGTTAAGGATATAAATGCTGAGAAAGTCACCCAAATACCTGATCTCCTGCGAGTCCTGAGGGCCGTTATTTCCGCTTGCCCAAATCCCTTGGAATTCCGAATCGCCACTGCAAAGGTAAAGACGGAGAAGTGGAGTTGCGAATGGGGCGCAAAAGAGGACGGCATGCTGTGTGTTGGCATCGACAAATATGGTTATAAAAATTGGGTTCCTATACGGGATGATCCTGACCTTGGTCTCAAGGACAAAATGTTCCTAGAAGAGCATAGGGTTGATAAGAAAGCGGAGCGTGTTAAAGGAGGTGCCGCAAAACTCTCGCCTGGTGCCGAGCATTTGAGCCGAAGAGCAAATTATTTGCTCGGGCTTTTGAAAGACCAGCAGGAGGCCCTTGCGAGACAAACGGCGGCGGCTGCCGCGAGGTACCAGCGAGGGAATCGAAATAGCAATTCAGCCTCCCCAATACCAGGAAAAGCTCGCAAGGGTGGAAAACCCATCGGCGCTATATCCAAGAAGCGGCCAATGGGAGATCACGAGGGGGGCGACGAAAGCCCTTCGAAACGCCCGAAAAACGGTAAATCAGACAAAGCGAAGCCGAAGGAGGTGCAAAAGAACGGCATCTTGAACTATATGAAACGGGAACCAAGTAGCTCCTCCCTTAAACACAGGAGGGAGTCAGACGTTTCCAAAGAAGATTCGACGCCGGTGAACAAAAAGAGACGCGATGACGGCCATCATACTCCCTCCAAAGCCGAGAAGCATACCAAAGACCATAAGACGAATGGTTCTAACCCCGAAAAGAATGGGGTGAAACGCAAAGTTGGCAATCGGGAAGAAGCCAATGGTTCCGCGATGAGGAAATCAACTTCTTTCGACGGTGTTAGTTCACCGAAACCCAGGTCGGGGGGCACGACGGACAGAGCCGAAGTAAGACGATATCCAAGTTTCCCTTTAACGCGCACATATCTAACTCTCTATCTTAGGATTTGATGTGGCCTATTAACAACTTTCTCAAGAAACTTTACGATTTGGACAAAGATGCACATGATACCAAGCATTACGTCGTTGCGATAAGAGAAAAACTGATGCATGCTGGCGAGCACATTAATGATGTCCTCGAAGTTAACTCTCACAGCGAAGATTCTCGAAAGAAATTGGAGCTTGAGCTTTGGGAAGTAGTTGCCCGCTACTGGCCACATAAAGAAAAACGCCTTCCCGGCGAACGTTATCGAGGGATGTATAGAAAATACCAGGAAAGAATGGATTCTCTCAAAGCTACGAAGGACAGTCAGGGCACCGGAACCGATGCCCCCGCCTAAGTATTTACTTCCGAGAGACCACCAAATTTCTCAAATTACTTGGACTACCGATTAGTTTTACAAAACGCTATCCCTTTCGTCCTCCTTGCAAGTTTTCTCTTTATACCATAATATTTCTTTTACAAAAAGTGAGAGAAGCGGTGGAATTCTGTTTGTGGGGGATATTTCTTATTACTTTTATCAGCTAGTGCATTCAAGGGACGGCGTTATTGTGTCGATTCATGTCACCAATCTTATGTGGCATCTCATCATTTTTATATATACGGGAGTTTTTACAAAATTTTTTCCTACCGCCTCTTCACGTTTTTCTTCTTTACGGCTGTTTTCGTTCAGGGTTTGCAAGCGAGGGTTGCGCCCTTCCTGGAATCTCTCTTCTGCTGGGCCTTTTTTTCTTCTTTATATTACAACTTTTCTTATATCATACTAATAACGGAAGTTACGAGGTTATGAAAACTTTCACAAGCCTTTTGTTTTTTCTTCGTCTTGATCAGCTAGCCTTCTTCTCTTTTCTTCTTCTGGCTTTTGCTCATATACACTATTTGATCATTCGGGGGAACCTTTTTTTTTTTTTTCCTATCTAGTTGATCTGCACTTACCGGCATATAGACTCTGTTTTTCTATTTACGGTTTTTACTTTACCATCCTCTCCCCCCTAAAAAACCCCATGCCCCGCATTACATATTCGATATACTCGATTGAGGGAACCTGCGCATCTGGGTGACCAATATTTAATGATTCTCTTTTTCCCCACCTTTTTTTTTTCTCCCTTTCGTGTATAATATTGTTCACCTGGTGTCTTTCTTCTTTCTCTTTAATCTCCCTTTTCTTTCTCCTCGCCACCATTACAAACCCGTTTGTATACTCACCTTCCCCCGGGTTGATTGTGATGATATACCCTCCTGCTTCTTTGCTCAATGTCTTAATATAGAAAAAGAAACCTCTCGTCGGATAGTTTTAA
>LDUD01000037.1:388422-475290 GCA_012184295.1 Dactylella cylindrospora
AGGGATGGTTATCGCCTAGCCAAATTTTAAATTTATTTTATGGTTTCGCTTTGGGTTATTTGATAATAGACTTGGATTATATGGGATATTACAACCATGCATGTTTGATGCCTCCTTCCAATACGCGTATGCTAGGCTAATATCACACTTATCGTGAAGAGGGGGGTTTATCAAGTCATCACCAATAGACTGCATTAAATTTATGCTTTCGCTCGCTGATATTTACAAGAAATGCCTTTTAAGGGGGGGAAAAGGGTGGGTATAATATATACAAATAATGAGGCTGTAAAAGATATCGACACGGGACTTTCCAAAGCATGTTTAAGGAAGGCACTGGCTGTAGTAAGCGTTCGAGACTGTGCAGGTACCAGAAGCGCAGGTAGTTGGTCCGGTCCAGCCGATTCCACCGCACTGGCCGTAGAGAGGGGCGCCGGTGCCACCACCAGCGGCGGAAGTGGTTGTTGTTCGGCTGGTTGTTCGGCTGGTGGTAGTGGTGGTCGAGGAGGTGCGTGGAGATGTGGTAGTGGTCGTGACGACGCGAGAAGTAGTAGTTGTAGTGGCCAAGGTGGTCCGACTGGTGGTGGTGGTAGTTCGGCTAGCGGTGGTGGTTGGTTGCGAGCCGCCTCCTCCCGTGCAAGTAGCTACCGCAGGTCCAGGAGCGCTGTATGTGCTCGGGACGAAGCCATAGTAAAAGTCCGGAATGTAAATGTTATTCTGGGTAGAACTATATGCTCCCGGAAGCCTATACTTTGGAGAGCAGCTCCCTCCCGGTCCGGTAATCTTGAGCTGCATGCAACCAATGTAGAATTGAGCCCCTCCGACGGTTTGAGAACCATGAAGGGCCAACATTTCCGAACGGAGGAGGTACTCCCCACTGGCGAGGTTCGTTGGAAGCTTGAAGCTGAATTTTCCAGCGTTGGCCATGATGACCTCGTTTGCCCATTTTCCGTCAACGTAGTTGAGTTCTTGGACTTTGAACCATTCGCCGACACCGGTGGCGGATTTGGCGTCGGAGACTGGTCCGAAGAGGGAGTGGACGATTGGGCCGGGGTGAGTGGAGGTATCCCAGAGGACTTCGATGGTGCTGTATTAATGTCAGTAACGGCATTGTTATGGTGCAAATGTTCGGGACAACTTACTCTCCAGCAGCAGCGGCAATGACGGCGACGTTGGCGCCGTTAGACCCATTGACATTGCAAGCAATGTCGTTGCTGTTCACATCGGTGACTGGGTTGTTAGATGGTGGCTATGGAGGCGCGATTAGCATACTATCCTATAGAGTGAAGGGTGGGCACTTCGGTACGTACCATACGAATACCAACTTCATAACCTGGAGTAACACCGTTAACCCAGAATTGATGCAAGTTCTGATGCGCGAGAACCTGCGCGATCAGCATCAAAGACGGGACTGCAATCTTGGAGAACATTTTGATTGTAGCCTCCCGTAGGTGAATATCAAATCCACAGAAATCTCAAATCAATCGAGAATAGTGCTAAGAATATTTATTTTCCGGGCGTAATGGAATGGTCCTAGAGTCAACTCCTGGTTCTAGAGGATGAACAAGGTGACATTTCAATCTAGAGACGAACACTCCGAGTATTTATATTGAAGAAGCGACCATGGTTAGATTATTGACACGCCCCTCGCTACTACCTGCTCAACAGTCCGGGGAGAGAAATCCCGAAATCGTGGCGGTCAAGGTTTATCCATCCGTGTCGACGTACCACTGTATCCACCAGCTGCAGTTGAATTTGGTATTAGTCGAAACAATGTACAAGCCGTGCCATCCTAGTCGTTCTCCACAATTTTTGGCTTCTATTCCTTGGAAAGACCAGTCCGAGATCCTCATGACTGAAGAAAGGGATCTCCCATGTTCGGAAAGGAATCGAAGCCGTGGTAGAGCGACAGATGAGACTGGAAGGGCTCGTTTCAGATGCCCAGATCCCAGGGGAGACGCCTCCAAGTTTTTGCGTTGCGCCCAGCTAATTTGGCGGTAAGAGACGTTGTGCAACCCCAGCAAGACCGTGCGTCAGGTTGGGTTCTGCTGGGCCGGGATTGGAAGCGACCCACCTGTGCTGACAAGGATCTTTGGCACCACGGCCCTGAATTCCACCTCCAAAAACTTTGGATGATACAAGGTCCGGCCCGGAATGTTGAACCAGAGAAAAACAGCCTATACTGCTACACACTCAAACCCTACGTCTCTCTGGTTGCGAGATCTCTGGGCTAAGCTTCAACTTGGAAGCCAATGAGCGTCAAGAGAAGGATCGCTTGTCAAGAAAGTTTTCTGGAACCGACTACCTCTATATTGCCACCTTATATAGATTGGTTGAGGAAATTTCTCCTATGTACCTTTCATTTCGAAAGTGGATTTCCCCCTGAACGGTGGTTTTTGGTCAGTTCCAACATTTCCTCTATCGATGTGATAAATAGGTATTGGTAATTGTACCTCCAGATCTTGGTCCTTGGGATCTGGAAACAAGAAATGTATAAGTAATTGCCACAAACTAGCCCAGCTTGCATTTTTGCAGCTAAAGACTGGCTAGTCGTCCCAAGGACAACCAATTTCCTCAAGTTTTGGTCTGATCTTTTCCTTCTGCCGGAATATCGGCTGAACAAAATAAAACCTGCCGACATGATTGCCTCGTTGGTCATGGTAATATGGGGTTTTAAAAATATTTGGCCAGGCTCGCATTCAAATGAAATGCATGCATGTACAGCCAGCTTCTGTATCCGAGTGAGAGCTGTCCATCAGCTTTCGTCAAAATGGCGTAGGGGATACTTCTCGGGAATAGATACTAGCGATGAAAGGTACCTGACTGATAAGTAACAGCTTTAAGAAGGACAACCATGGTTTCTAGCTCAAAGAAGGGGAGTTCTATGCAGTGTCATGATTCATGCCAAGTTGGAGTTCTAGTCTTACCGGTTGGTTGCAAGCGTGCCATGGCAATGATGACGGGAGATCACCGCTATGTTACCGATCCCAGGGCGTGTTTTAGCAAGGCTGTATAGTAAAACTTCTTGTCTAGAGGCCGTCTCGTGATATGTGCATGTACCTGGCTGCATTAACATCGTTCTGTGGTCTATGGTTTGGTCTGATTGCAATTGATGTTGTAAAATCTCCGCCTGGTTGTGTTGTCGTCCCATCTGAGCATGTCCTTTTTTTGGTTTTTGGCTGTTTGTTCTGAAAACTTTCTTTTCCATCATAGCCTGTTGGATCCTCGCCCATCCTAATAAAATTGAGCAATCGATTTATCATCATTTGGAACTGTCGGGATTTATATCGCCAAGATTTGCACCTCCAGTTCTGCAGTATACTACAGTTCCTTCCTGCATACCCAACCTTCCAGACGCCACATTCGGATTCCTTTGCCGTCCGGAGCTTTTCACGCCGTCGCTACACTTCTACTGCAGTACTGCTGACCTCTAAAGCCCACAACCAAAAGCCTATCAAACCAATTTTTTTTGGAAAGGAAGAGATAGTCGTCCCGCCAACCACAAAGGAAGGGCTAGGATGGCTAATCGGTTCGGACTGCTTGTCCTTGGGCCTGCAGGTTGTGGGAAAGTACGGACCCCTAAGCCCCAAGTTTTCCTTCCATGGTGTTTGGCAATACTAAATCATTCAGATTCCTGACACCGCAGAACTAATTATTAAATTTTTTCCTTTTCGTATAGACAACATTCTGCTCAGCTTTAATAACGTATCTTCGGGATTCAAAACGGGCTTGCAAATATGTAAATCTGGATCCTGCAGCGGAGGATTTCGATTATGAACCAGATGTCGACATTAAAGACCTAATCAGCTTGGATGATGTTATGGAGGAGATGAGTTTGGGGCCAAATGGCGGACTGATAGCATGCTTCGAGTGAGTACTTTCGGGAGTGACTAGTGAGAATATTAGCTGATGGTTCGCTAGATTTCTATTAGATAACCTTGACTGGCTCGATGAAGAATTAGGGGAAGGAGATGAGGAGTCGCTTGTGGTGTTTGATTGCCCCGGGCAGATCGAACTATATTCGCACATACCGGTTCTGCCCACTCTGACAAAGCACCTCAAACAGCATCATTCGTTTTCCCTATGTGCATCGTATCTGATCGAATCAACATTCGTCGTCGACAGAGCAAAGTTTTTCGCGGGCACCTTATCGGCAATGTCCGCCATGATTATGCTTGAGATACCTCATATCAACATACTGTCCAAGATGGACTTGGTAAAATCGCAAATTACGAAGAGAGAGATGAAGAGATATGTGGATCCGGACCCGAACCTGCTGCTGGAGGATGCGAGAAGGGATACGAATCAAAAGTTTTGGAGGCTGAATGAAAAAGTGGTGGATTTGATCGAGGACTTCAGTATGGTCAGCTATCTTAAACTGGAGGCGAGAGATGAAGATAGCGTTGCAGCTATTCTGAGTTATATTGATGACTGCCTGCAGTGGAGCGAGCACCAAGAACCGAGAATGAAAGATGACGACGAGGGCGTTCCAGACGAAGAACTTGAGGGTTAGCGAAGGCCTATATATTGAGGGATAAATATGCTGGTACTGATTTGGTGACAGCGGCGTTAATGGGTGCTTCAGAAAATTTATTCAAGCCATGCGGTATTATTATTCTAGAAGAAATAGGCAATCTGTAGCTTGTATTTATGGAGAATTTCGAGGCTCTTAGTATTCCTTACATATGTACCTACTAGTACTAAGTATAGAGCATGTAATTCTGCGGGTCTAGCAGCTAATATGGAGCTCGTGGGGCTCGTTTAAAGAATCACATTTTCTCAAGCAGAATTCTTCCCCTGAGGGGACCACACCTGAACCTCTAAATGTTATATTAATTTATGTTCTATGTATATCTATATATGCGCTTATACATGAATACTATGGACAGCTTATTTCCGTGTTTCGGGAACATTTGAGACGGAAGCGAAGTGCCTGACGGTCTGGATTGGTGTGGTGGTGTTTGATAATCGCCGCTAGCCTGCTGGGCTGAAATGAGGGTTGGTTGGTGCGGCATGGAACCGATTGGCTGGGAAGAAGAAGAAGAGGGAGAGGAAGGGGTTCGAGAAGGAGATGAAGGGTGGCAACACATTCGGTACCACATTAGCATCATCTGTAAGTACTTAGTTAATGTAATCTGCCGCCGCGGTCAAGCAGGTCTGCCAGTCGCAAAGAAGATCCTGTCGCGACCACCTGACAATCCTATCCTCAGCTCGGCTTTGAATATGTCTCTTCTGTTTAGCCCTCCACAGCATTTGCCGAACAATCATGGAATACGTTATGGAAAAAAAAAGTTGTAATGCAGAGATATTAGATATCTACGGCTCATGCCCCACGAAATATGTATGTTGTCAGTTGTAAACCTTCTTCTTGAAGCTCTTTACCCCGACGCGGGTAATAATAATGATAATCGTCGTACTCGTGCATCCCAGCCACTCCCATTCGCCTTTTCCCGTTGAATCGAGAAGCATTCTATATGATACCAAATGCCACTTTCCGTTTCCGCCCCCGCCCTCCCCGAAGTGAAAAAAAAAACCCTCGTTCGATTGACCTGATTGCAAATGCCTATCCAGAAGCACCTCGCACGTGCACATCCGTCCCTTCCCTACTGATTCCAACCTTTTGAGGGGTTCCCGATCCCTCGAAAAGCCCAATGATTGTATGCCCCATTTCCCAGTCTAGGTCCGACTAAGCGCAACGCTATACTGCTGCTACTCGGATAATAACCCACACCCAGATGTTTACTTTTTGAAAATTAATTGGAACCAGAAAAAATAATAATAACAAGCAAAAAGAGGACGGTCAGGGCGATGAGTTGGTAAAACCGAAACTTGATGAACTCCCATTTCACTCTCCATCTTTTCCCACCCTCCCCTTCCCCCATCTTCCGTCATTTAAATATTTTTTTTTTTTTTCTTTAAACATCGTCATCATCATCCACGTTCACCTGCCTACAACATCCGCCACCCAAACCCCGACCCATCGTCATCATGGAGGACGTAGAGCCTCCATCAAAGAGGAGGAAAGTCGACACCCCGTCCGACACGGATGCCGCTGAAACCGAGACGGCTCCTACAAGCTTGAAATCGAACCTTTCCTTTGCTGTTGAGATCACAGTCGGTGGTGGTTCGGAAACGCCGCCCTGTGGTAGCAGCAATAGCAGCAGCAAACCGACCAGCGAACCCTCCTCGCAACGAAGAAAATCAAAACAATCAACACCTAAAGAACGAACACCCGAATTTCTCGATCTTAGAATAATTAGATACAAGGCTCAGGAGAAAGAAGTGGCTACATGGTTGGATATTTTGAATAGGAAGAAGAAGATTATCGTCATTGCTGGAGCAGGAATATCTGTTGGTGCTGGCAGTAAGCAATTGGCTCTTTCCCCGTTGTTCTCCTCTCCTTTTCTCCAGTGTCTGCGCCTTGCCCGTCTGTTCTGTTCCGGCTGGCTAGGTTTTGAGCGGCACCACCATCACCAGCCCTCTCAAAGAGCAATGCCATGTTTTTGTTTTTTTTTGTTGTTTGGACGTCCAAAACAACACAACCTTATTCTCTCGAAACTGCAACATCCCTGCAACATCCCGCAACACACAATCTGGGTATCCCCGCGAATCTCTTGATTATAAGTGCTGATGTATGTCGATTTTGTTCCTCTATAGTTCCCGACTTTCGGAGTTCCACAGGCCTATTTGCCTCGGTCAAGAATGACTATAAGCTCAAAGCTTCCGGAAAACAATTGTTCGATGCATCCGTCTACAAAGATGACAAGTCGACGTCCTCTTTTCACGACATGGTTAGGAATCTCCATTCAATGTCCTTCGGAGCCCGACCTACCGCTTTCCACCATCTACTCGCTTCTCTAGCTGTGTCTGGAAGATTATTACGATTGTATACTCAGAACGTGGACTGTATAGAGACGAGCTTGGAGCCTCTTGCAACAAGAACACCGCTGAATGGGAAAGGACCGTGGCCGAAAACAATTCAGTTACATGGAGGGTTGGACAAAATGACATGTTCCAAGTGCCGTACTCTCAAAGATTTCAATGCGGACATATTTATTGGCCCCAAACCACCAGATTGTGCGGATTGTGTGGGAGATGAGGCTGCGAGAGACGCGTCAGGGAAGCGGTCTCAGGGTATCGGAAGAATGAGACCGCGAATAGTTCTTTACAATGAACACAACCCGGATGAGGATGCCATCGGTACTGTCTCGGCAGCGGATCTCAAGGCTCGCCCGGATTGTTTGATTGTCGTAGGAACAAGTTTGAAGATCCCTGGTGTACAAAGATTGGTTAGGGAGCTGTGTGCGAGTATACGCGATTTTAGAGGGGGCAAGACAGTCTGGATAAATCGCGACAATCCACCTGCGACCGGCCAGATGAAAGGTCTCTTCGACCTAACCATCAAGGGAGACTGCGAAACACTGGCGAAAATATCAAATGTCAAGCATTACGATCAATTTACACCTGAATGCGACATGAAGAAAATTACAGGAACGGGGATGGAACTTGGAGTCTCGACCCCGATTTCTATGGACAGCGACCTTGATAGCCCTCTCAGTTCACCAGCTTCTTATTCTAGCTCAGAGGAGATCCTAGAGGATATGAAGAATGGGCGTCAAGCGAACATTCCGTGGCCGCCGCCAAAGGTTGTTATACTGAAACGACCTTTGAGTCCGTCTGCGTCCCCACATCCAAAGAAAGCCACTCCTCCAGACAACGACAAGAACCTTGAAAAGAAGTCTGACAAGAAACCCGCCAAGAAGACGAAAGCAGGATCCGCGACTGCGAAATCAAGGGCCGTATCAGCTGGTTCGAAGAAGAAGGTTATCCTCGCGAAGCCAATCGCCAAAAAGGCAAAAATACCTAAAACCCCTACCAAGAAAGCCAAGATCACGACTGCATTCAAGACTTCAAAGGCGAATGTACAAAATGCGAAGGTTAAAAAAGCAGCTGCTCCCTCTACGCCGGATGCAGCAAAACCTTCGAAACCAGTTCAACCAGTGAAGCGACTCGAAGGAGGGAAGCCCATAAGGGTCAGTATTGAAACCCTTAAGCGACAAGCCGAAGAATTAGCTGCCAACACTACTCCCAAAACCGAGTCGCCAAAATTGATTTTACACGGTTCCGATAGCAGTTTGACGGATATAAGCACTCCAATGTCTTCACCGTCATCCCTAGATCCTACAAGAGGGATGAAAATACGGGATCTCCTCACGTAGGTTTTACCAATATATTCTATATTTTGTTTTCTGCAACAGTGTTCAAACCGAGGCGTTCTGAGCCCTACACCTGTTGCGTTTTTTCCTCTTGTCTTGTAACATTGCATTACAAACTTTTTATTTTTTCGCATCGAGGCGTTATGGTGAATGTCTACTACGCATTAGAATTGCGGCTTCATGGCTGGGCGGATCTACCTCTTTATTATGATTTCCACCCCTCTCCCAATCGATGTTTTAATCTTGTATAATAGACTTTGGATGCTCTGTTACTTCTCGGTGAAGACGCGCCGCTCGTCCTTTTTTTCTCTTTCTCGCCTTTTTCTTGTCGCGGCGCGGACTTGAACCTTATAGATAGACAACTCTGGATGAACTGAACTGCTCACGACCACTATGTTGCAGTTGCTGAAGCAGGGGAATGTTTCAATAACAAATTACTTAATAATATACAGGTACAGACTTTCAAGGTGATTGTTCGCGATGTATCGATGCTGATTTAGGAACCATTGTGAATAATTCATATCTTTCGAATTGTGTATGCTCTCGACTCTATGTGAGCAGACGCAACGTATATAAAAGGTAATTGATATGGTACAGCCTCCTGTTCAACGATTGAATATATATTCGTCCGATAATAAAATAATATCCTCCCTTCATGGAATTGATTAACGCCTCGGTTACAAGAATACCCTCCATCTAAAAACGTATCTTTACAGCTTGGAAGAAGGAATAAGGAAGCTATTTTGCTTTTGAATAGATTCTTCGGCTTCCTTCTCGATGCGTTTTAACAGAACCTCGCATGACGGGATGTCATGGATCAGACCCATGCATGGACCCGCGGTCCAGACCTGAAGAGTTTGTCAGCATACGATGATTATACCGCTAGACAAATATATAGAAGGGAAAACTTACACCAGCGTCAACATCACCGTTGATGAAAACGGTTCTTCCACGCTTACCGCTGACAAGGTGAGCAACCTCCTCAAACTTGCCGGTCGTGCTGGTGGTTTCAATCTGCTTGGCCTCAACGGCAACCTTATTCTTGAATAACCTGCTGGTGTTCCTCCATCTCCTCAATAGAAGCTCGGTATCGTGCTCGCTGGCGTTGACAATTGCCTCCTTGACCTTTTGATGAATCGGTGCCTCAACGGTGGCCATGAATCTAGTACCCATATTGATACCGCAAGCCCCTAGAGCCAACGCACCCGCGAGACCCTGACCATCCGCAAACCCACCAGACGCAATAAACGGCACCGTCAACTCCTGAGCCGCCCGTCTGAGGAGAATAAAGTTTGGAGTATCATGCTCCCCGACGTGACCGGCGCACTCGAAGCCGTCGATGGATAAAAAGTCAACCCCGAGTTTTTGGGCGGAGAGGGCGTGCCTGACGGTGGTGCACTTGTGGAGGACGATGATGTTTGCGGCTTTGAGCTTCTTGATGATTGGGGCCGGGTTGTTGCCGGCGGTTTCGACGATTTTGATGCCTTCGGAGATTATGACGTCGGCGTAGGCGTTGTAGTCTGGGGGGACGAGGGCTGGGAGGAGGGTTAGGTTTACCGCGAACTGTGAATTCGGAAGTGGACTGTTAGTGTGGTTTCTGGTGGTTATTTGGAGGAGGGCTAGCTTACGGGTTTCGAGGTCATGGTCTTGCATTTCCGGATTTCTTTGCGTAGGTCCTCTGGCGTGGGTTGGGTGAGGGCGGTCAGCTGCAATGTTATGGGATGTCAGCTTTGTTCAGCACGAATTTGATCATACGAAATATGAACATACTATACCAAGACCACCAGCATTCGATACAGCAGAGGCCAATTCAGCGTATCCGACCCATTGCATTCCTCCTTGAACGACTGGAACAGCGATTCGGAGGGCCTTTGTGAGGGCTGTTTGGAAAGGCATTGTGGAAGTTTAATTTTGTTCTATGGGATTTCTTCGGTAAATTCTACAATGAAGCAGTACTGTTGAAGCAAAGTCTAGGGAACTAGGGTATGAGTGCAAATCCGAGATGACAGCAATAAAACAAAAGGGTGGAGCAAAGAGAAATAGTAGTTAGGAAGAAAGAAGAGCATGATGGGAGAGAAGAAGGGAAACAATAAAGCGGCCTGTCGGTAAGAGGGCGATGGGGGTTTGGCGGTGGAGCTGGTGGAATGACCATAACAAAAAAGCGTGAAACCCGGGGAAGCCGAGCTAACTTTGTTCGCTTTTTTCATGTGCCTTTCCATACATTTTTTTTGCTGGTGTTGTTGTCCATGTTCCCTTTTTCGCATTCGCATGCCTGCTCGCTTTTCTTCTTTCGCACCTTCCCCACGTCACTTGACTGCTCTTCCTCTGCACCCGTCCAGTCCAATTAGATGGGTTACTAAAGTAAAGTTGGGGTAAGCCGAGGCTTAAAAAACGGGGCAGGTCGCTAATCAACCTGTTTACCCACGCGGCGATTTTAGTATTCAACTCTCGTCTATTGCGTCCTTACAGCGGAGATATCGAGCGGCGGAGCCGACTCGTCCGTCTTTGCTCTTATCCGTACCCGTCTCCGGCATGCTTTCAATAAGCGGTAGAGGGACACCATGGCGTGCTTGCCTTCGTTTTCCGGGGCCGCACTTGGATAGACGGCACGGATATTCGGCTCTGGTTCATTCCAGCGGCAGTTATGGCGGGGATGCAACTGAGCTTCAAAAATCACACGCTCAACACAATTATCGCCAGCAAGCCGATCTTTTATGTGATAAGGCATTTTCCGTACCAACAAATACTAAATTTTTGCGAAGAAGTGAAAGATTTCTGGGTGGTTTGAATCGAGGGCATGTTTGGGACTCGAAATTCTTTGACACAATATGACGACTTTGGGCTTACAATAGCTACGGTAGATCCCACCAACATGCTGTCCAACCGATTGCTAGTCTTGTCCAGCTCCCTCGATCAAAGCGAAACCTGTCTACTTCGGGGAGCAGCAGTAACCTCTTTGAGACTTACAAAAAAAGGTTGTCCCTCATTGAGCATCCTATCGACAGACTCGTGACCCGCCAGATATTGCTCCTCCTTACTCTTGGAACACGCCCGTTTCTCGAGAAGGAAATAGTAGAAGCGATAAAATTCTCAAATCAGATAACGCTAGAAACCGGTAGTAAGGCTGAATTCAGTCCTACATCTTCTGGTGAATATTTAGGAAAGGAACTCGCAGAGAAACTAAAAGGAATCGTAGTCATCTCGCAGGATGGCGTTGTGTCACTTACGAACGAGTCCGTCAAGGATTTTCTGCTGTCGACAGACCTACAACAAGCAGAGAAATCTCTATCGTACTTTGCCGTAAATAGCTACGAAGGCAATGCTGAGATTGCCCGCGTTTTGCTTTCGTACCTTTCGATTGAGACTTTCGAGAAGGAAGGTCCTTGCAACAATCTGGTTGAATGGAAAGAAAGGGAGGAAAAATACCCGCTGTTTTCGTATGCTGCTAATTCATGGCACATACATTGCCACAATGCTGCATCTGACCGCTCTCTCATCAAACTGGCCTTGAAGTTCTGGACCACAGATATTGGATCTTCCTATGGATCCTGGCTTCAAGCCTATCTCCCCAAACCAATCGCAACCTCATCTGAAGATGAAGATGTGGACGATTGGAATATTTGGACTTACCGGGACATGGAAACTAGTGCTGTTCGTCAACTTGCGATTTGGGATTTACCAGAGTTCGTGGATGCGGCTCTTCGTGACCCTAAGCAGGCTCTAGAGAAAAACGAAGCGCTTTTGGCCGCGATAGAAAATGGAAGCGTGAATGCAGCTTCACTCTTGCTACTTCGCGGAGCTGATATAACTGAGACAACCCCTTCTGCACAAAACGTACTCCATCTTGCGTGTGTATCCAAGAAACCCGACATGTTGGAACTCATGCTCTGCCGCCCCGGGACTAAAAATCTTATTGATGGATTTGATCACATGGGCGAAACTCCGCTACATTATGCCGCAAAGCAAGGGGACTCCAGCATGGTGGAGACTCTGTTGAAGCATGGGGCTACCGTCGATGTATATGCTGAAATGGGTCGCACCGCACTCCATCATGCAGCTGAACAGGGACATTACCAGGTTCTCGTAAAACTGCTAGAGGCGGGTGCCAACGTGAATGGGCTAGAATCCTTAAATAGCCCGCTGCATGTTGCGTGCTACGGCCGCTCCAAGGAATGGGATGAGTCCCGCAAGCTTCGTGCGAACCAAGTTGTTACAGAGTTGATTATGTCTGGTGCAAACCCGGCCGCAAAGGATGCTGATGGAGTAACCCCCCTTAGCGTCGCGGCTATGCATGACCACACATCGCTAGTGAAGGCAATGCTCAGGGTTTGCAGCGCAGAAGATACCAACGTGGTCGGAGCCTGGGGGACCGGCGACTCCTCGACGGCGCTTTCAGCTGCTATCTGTTATGGGGCTTCTCTAGAAACCGTCAAACTCCTAGTAGAGAAAGGTGCTCGAATACTCCCGGAAGACATATGTCCGGAACAGTTTCTGGAAGAGCTCCAGGGTGCGAGTATGGAAGTTCTCCGGTATATACTAGAAGAGGTCCCGGAACTTTTCTTCCAGCAAGCAAGCGACAAACCAACATTAGTCGCCGCGTTGACGGAGTGGTGGGCTGTTCGGGACAAAGTAAAATATTTTTGCGCAATAGGACAGAGGGATCTCATATTCCAGAATCACGAGCCTTACTCCACTTCATTGCTGATGAGAGCGTGCCAGTCAGAGCTGTTTGATGTTATCCTCGATTACGCTGAAGAAAACCCGGCTGTTGCGGAGAGGCTTCCTTGGGATGAAATATGGAAGACTATTCGAGTTCCTTGCAAAGAAAACAAGGAGTATCTCTCTTGCATCCGGCGATTTTTCCGCTTTCAGCCTCAGTTTAAAACCAGGGAGGGTTTAGTCAAGGAATTATTTGCTTGCCCCATATGGTCCGATAATGCTGAGGACATCTTTCTGTTTTACTTGGAGAAGCTGCGAGAGTTAGGCGATATAGAGGGACTATGCAATGAGCGCGATGATCAAGGCGATACTCTGTTGCATTTTGCTTGCGGTGCTGCGTTCAAAACTGGCTTCATTCGTTTACTAGATATGTGTGGACCGAACATCGACATTAATGCACGAAACTCAGCCGGCGAAACACCTCTTTTAAGATGTTTCAATAGTTATCAGCACAACGGAATTGATATTGTCAAGGCGTTGATTGATAAGGGCGCTGACGTTCTTGCTCGTGACAACAAAGGAAGATCCATCCTAGTTCATGCCGTCATCACCACTGAGTGGATGGAGGGCAACAAGCAATACGAGGTGCTCCAGCTTCTTCTAGACGGTGAAGCCCGACGCTCGTTGGACTGGCCAGATGACGACGGCAGACGTCCCATTGACCACGCCGTTCTCTGTCACAATTACGGGTTGGTAAAGATGCTCGAATCTTCCGGATCCGAGCTTCGAACAAAAGATGGGAAAGGACAAGAATTGCTTCTATATATGCGCATGCCTTGGAGTAATGGAGAGAACTATCCCCTAGTGGAGGAGCTACTAGAGAAAGGAGCGGATGCGAACGCGGTGAACAGCCACAATGGGCAAAGCTTCTTTTCCTTCTGCATCGACCGTGGATCCCCGAGTTTCCTCCGCAAGCTTATCACGAAATACGGACTGGATCCGACAGTGGTGATTGAATTGCCCGAGTGGTCCGCCTACGAGGAAGGAATGCAGCCTATCCACGTATTCCATCAAGCTTTCCGGCAGAATCTTTACAATTCTCACGTCTTGTTGAAATACAGCAAGCCCGAACATAGGGAGATGATGATACATGGAAAGTCGGCGAACGGGAACGGGAAGACTTCGCTGCATTACGCGATGGAGAGGTCGCTGCTGGCACCGGTGAGGTGGCTGATCGAGGCCGGTGCCGACGTGGACGCGGTGGACGCTGAAGGTCGAGCGCCCTTGTTCTTTGCAAGCTGCAGAGGATCGGGACTCACGATGGTAGAAGTGGCTCATTTGGAGTCGGCGACTCCGGCGCACTATTTGATAAAAGCGGGTGCGGATGTGAACTTTCGGAATTGGAAGACGGGGAAGACGGTGTATGAGTATATCAGGGATACTATGTTTCACAATGTTAGGGAGCCTGCTTTGGAACTTTTGAGGAGAGGTGGGGCTAAGTATACGGATTAGAGTGGCGTTTTCTGGGACTAGGGTATATGGCTATTGACGGGGGAAGGGTAAACGGGATGGCGTTCTAGGATCAGGATAAATGTGTAATATTTGTATAGATATAGATACCCTCCTCTGTTTTGTTACTCTACCTGTTGTGTATAATTATATACCATTCGCGACATTTAATGTATTATAGCTTGGATATTCCACTATTGTATGAACATAATTTGATCTCTACCGAGAACCGTCTTCAATGCAGAAAGTTCACACATCTTGTAGGATATGTAGACATATCTCGTCTAAATATCTCTCTGTAGCTCCTCGAATTCGTTTCATCTCAAGTTCTCGTACCAAAAATGCCGTCCTCAGAGTTCGGCTTCATTGGGACATGTTGATTGTGTTGTATTTTTGTAAAGCAAGGAAATTGCGTAGCTCAAGATGAATGCAAATGCCAAATCGATTGGAGGTATCTATCACTTTTTGAGAAAATGGAAGGAAAGAAAGATAAAGTACAGCAATAACATCGAGCCGGTAGCAGTATAGTTCTCTTTTGGCGACTATTCAACGTTCCATGTTTTTCAACTCGTATGCATCCCATATGCAAGGACACCCGCCGGCTTCTGGTGAGTCGCCTACTGCTATTTTAGGCTTCCCACCCGGAGGGTGTCGTATAATTATATAGTTTTACTATGTCAAGAAAGAAAAAGAATGCATAATACCTTTGCCAAATATGCGCCTTTTGTTAATCTAATGACCAAACCCATACTTTGCAATTATGCCCCCTTTTAGATATATAAAGAAAGAAAGATTTAAGATTCCTCGAGGAAGAACTGCCACGCCTGCCGTTAGCGCACCATATTAGACTATAGAAGTAAGCGATACAACTTACATAGTTTCCAGAAAGCTTCTGCTCCTGGTCAAGCTGACTGTTAAGCTTGTTGATGCGAGGACGGAAAGAAACAGGATCACGACGGAAACTGCAAGTTTTTCAGGTTAGCGAACACTCTCAAAATCCAACAATACCGGGTTTGAAAACGTACGTGACATCGAGCGACTTTAAGAATTGATTGCAACCAGTAAGAAGAGACTGCGGCTTCGTCGCCTTAGCCTTAACAGACGGCTGACCCTCAAACACAATAACACGATCCGCTAAATATGTCGCCATGATGAAATCGTGCTCGACGATGAAGGCTGTCTTCTTGGCGTGCATGATGAATCTCTTGATAACTCTGGCGGCAATGATACGTTGCTCGGAATCGAGGTAGGCGGAAGGTTCGTCAATGACATAGATGTCGGCTGGTTTACCCAAGCTGAGAACGATAGCGACTCTTTGAAGTTCACCACCGGAGAGATGGCTGACTTCCTGGTCGATGAAATCGTCAATCTTGAGTGGCTTGTAGACGTCCGTCTGGAATTGAGGATTCAAGAAAGATGCCTTGATCTTCTTGAAGAAGAGCTGCCGAACGGTTCCCGGGAATTTCCCTGTAATGGTCTGGGGCTTCAGAGATATCGACATCTGGGGGACCTTTGATGACCCTGCATCCGGCTGGTCAAGACCTGCCAGCAGTTTACAGAAAGTTGTCTTTCCAGTTCCGTTTTCTCCCATCATCACAATAATTTCGGAATCTGTGAATTCACCAGCATCGATGGTCAACGAGAAGTCTCCCTGAGTCTTCCGCATCTTTGGGTACTTGAAGGCTCTGCTCCTGTCGGCCGAGAATTCGTCGGTTGTTTCCGCTATCCTAAATTGGAGCGACTCTTCTCTGAACCGCAAGTTTTCTGTTGGGATGTTTCCGTCCAAGAAAATGTTGATACCTTCTCTGACTGAGGCAGGGAGAGTTACAACACCATAAACGGCTGGTTGACCGTAAAGAACACAAATAAAGTCGGAAAGGTAATCGAGAACAGACAAATCGTGCTCCACAACGATGACGTATCCTTGCTCATTCGCCTTAACAATTTCGCGAATGGTTTCGGCTGCCTTTAAACGCTGCTTGATATCGAGGAAAGAAGATGGTTCGTCAAACATGTACCTGGGTTTAAGTTAGTTTAAGCAGATAAGTTTTATACAGTGGAGCGTACATACACATCCGCCTTTTGCACGACGGCCATCCCAATAGCGAAACGCTGAAGCTCACCACCAGACAATAGCGAAACATCACGATCCATAACCTGCACAAGCTCTATGCAAGGACAGTCTAATTAGTATTTTGCCTGCGCTTTCGAGCAATGAAGCTGCATACCTAGAGATTTGGTAGTGCTTTCCAGGACATCCCTGTCATTCTTTCCCTTTAAAAGTTCACCGACAGTCTGTTGTTTCCCCTTTAACGCCTTTGCAAGCTGGTCGACGTATTGCGGTTTGATGATAGCTTTCAGATGCTCTTCGAGCAATCTCAAAAAGTAATTCTGAAGCTCGCTTCCTCTGAAATACTTGAGAATCTCCTCCCATGTAGGCGGGTTGTCGTATCTTCCCAAATTCGGATCCAACTTTCCAGCCAAAATCTTCAACGCTGTGCTCTTTCCTATACCGTTCGTTCCGACCAATCCCAAAACTTGACCTGGGCGAGGAGTCGGCAGTCTATGTAGCTTGAAAGAGTTTGCGGAGTATCGATGGGTGACTTGGGTCTCGAGATTGGTGGGAAGGTTGATGATGTGAATGGCACCGAAAGGGCATTTCTTTGGACAAATGCCACAACCGATACATAAGCGTTCGGAGATGAAGGCGATCTTGGAATCCGAGGTGACTTCGATGCAAAGTTTTCCCGTCCTGACGACAGGACATGATTTCCTACATTCTTGTCTACATTTCTGTGTATGACAGGGTATATTTAGTGCCAAATCGCGGGGTATTAGAACAGTATGGCGATATTATTGTCTACCTTTGGTTTACACTATTAAAAACAATATATTGTTAGTTAAAGTTCGAGTGGATTTGGCCTAGGCGACGAGGAAGACTAACCTTATCGCTGCTCACGATAGCAATACTGCAAGGCAGCTAATATTAGCAACTACATCATAGTACTCCCAAGGTAAGAGAGCATACCGAGTGAGTTTGTCAGCCATGGCGAAAGAAATCGCACCACTAGATAGTGGTCTAGACTAAGCTTCGATCTTGGGTAGTTTTTAACTAGTCCAAGGAGCAATTATGAGGAGAAGGTTATTGTGAAGAAGCGGGATGGGAGAATAATAAGGTAAGAAACCAGGCAGCTCTGACGGCGGTGTTCTTTTGTTGTTGCTTTGCTGTTGTCTTTTTTTTCCTTTTCCCTTTGCTGGGAAAGTTTTTTTTTTTTTCTGCCCTCAATTAATTTTTTTTGTGTCGTCGAACCCAGTTTTTTGAAGAGCAGCAGGAATATGTGGCAGAATCGAAAAGAGAAGGTTTGCTCGACAGCATCGCTCACAGTCCAACCCCACTAAAACATTCTGAGGCCAAGTAGCGAATGAGAAGAAGGCTAATTCTAACAGCTCTAGCTAGGGGAACCCAAATGTAACTTGCCCTGGCTACAACGGATGACGGAGTTTGAACTGGGGGAAGCTTATTCCCGCCCGGAAGCAGCTGCCAACTGCGATCGGTCAGCTCTCCCATTAGAGCGCCTGCCGAACAGCTAGCTGACAGCCCTGACTCCTAGCTGCAAAGCTGAAAGCTCGCGAGATCAGAATGAATCATGCAAGTTGTTGAGGCTTCGAATTGTCGGACTAAAGAAAAAGTAATTGATATGGTGTATTTATTCGGGTTATAAATTACATACGACGGTTTAAGAAACATTCTTTGAAATAAACTATGCCATATGAATAGCAAGGTAAACCTGCTTGCTGGTCGTTCGAGTTCAATACGGAATCCTGTTGGGAACTGTGGTCATAATTTGTGATGTCTGCTTGCCCTGCTGAAGCTATCCGACAAGGGGTATCCCGCGGGGATGTGCATTAGAGAGAAAGGTTCACAAGGTGGTTTAGAATTACCCTTGGCAACCAATCTATATCTTGAATTAAGCAAGCGTATAATTTTTTTTTTTAGCAATAGGGGTCAATAACCTGAGGAGATTCTCGCACGCTGGATCTTGATCTTGGCCGATCGGTGTTCACTTGGAGCCGATAGTTAAGGGGGCTCCAATTTTGCAATAGCTTGAGATAGTACGTGAAAATAGCTGCATTTAAATCTGGTTAGTGGTATCGGGGAGTATAACGTACAGGCCGGGATATATGCTGTCTGTATATGCAATAGAAGTCCACCCCGTCATCATCGCCACCAGGCTCCGTAGGAATGATATGTCGTTTGCTGTTCCGCTACATCAATAGTATGCCTGGAGTATCAGGTACATTGCAAGGGAATACCGCAGGCCACGCACCAAAAAATATTCGACTCTATCCCTCCCCCCCTATCAGCAGCGTCCCGTTTCAAAACAAAAGCAAAGTATCAACATTTCAATATTCCTCTTTCTGTGTGACAAAACATCAAATTAGGATACAACGAATCTAGCAAGATCAACGCCTCTAAATTTGGTTTTCGATCGCAAGATATCACGTACGGCTTTGAGCAGTGACAGCTCATTCAGCTATCTCGCCCTCCTCGCTTGCATTATCGCCGGCGCTAGCTGGATCGTCACCATAGTTAAGGTTGACTGCCTTTCCAAGCTCCTTAGGAGTTGGCTTGTCGAAGTGCTCCTCCCTATTGGGTGGTCTCTCGATGGGGAGGCGTTCAAACGAACCTCGTTCATGTCTCGATCGCTTAAGCACAGTTAAAATTATGTTCTATTTATTTGTAACCAAGGCCATGTACTAGGACGTTTTACGAACCTTCGATTCTCGCCTAGCAAGGTCGCTCTCCTCACCGGGGCTCAACGGTCGAGTACGCCGTCGAGGAACCCCGTTCCCCACATCCTCGCGGTCTCTCGCCCTGAACGACCTTTCACGCTCCTCCTCCCGCTCACGCCTTTCTCTCTCATAAATACTCACGGAATGGCGGTCCTCTCTTTCGCGCTCCCTATCTTCACGTTCCCAAAATGCCTCGCGTTCACGCTCTCGGTCAAATCTATCCCTGTCCCTGTCCCTGTCCCTATCTCTGTCACGCTCACGCTCACGATCTCGATCCCGCTCGCTCCGACTACCAGGGAAGGTAGTCCCTGATTTTAGATGCTGTCTCTCACGCTCACCTGCAGCACGTCTGCGTTCAGCCTCATACGCATCGGGTTCTGGAGTTCGATGACTCCCTCGGTGGCCGTTGCGTTCCCTATCACGATCCTTCTCACGCTCACGGTCTCTGTCACCCCTGTGACGATCTCTACCCTCGTGTTCGCGGGGTGTCCGTGCCCTATCGCGGTCGCGATCCCCCTTCTCAGCTCGCTCCACACCTCGGCTTCCTTTGCGTTCTTTGCGATCCGGTTCGCGATCGTCATCAAGTTTTTCCTTCAAGCGTCGGATAAACTTGTCGAACGCGGATTGACGTAGCTCCTCAGAGTCTAAAGCTTTGAACTCCTCTGTCTTGAGAAGGCGAGGTCTGACTTGTGCCCAGGTATCATTGACGGAGACTGGTGGTTCTAAATGCTTAATTGCCGAACGCAAAGCGTCTACTCGACGTCGCTGTTGGCGGTCGGCTTGATGCCGATCCTCCTCGCTTCGCTTAACCGATTTCTCGTGAATCTTGTCGAAAACTGTAGCAAAGTCGTCATGTGACCATTGGGCAGTGCGAGAATCTGACCGCAAAATATGAATAAACTCTTCCAGGTTTGTCTTGGGTGATACCTGAAATCTCCTCTCCTGTATGAAGGACCAATGATTAGTTATCTTTTAGCAATTCTAGCCGGAGATGATATGCTTACATCCAAAATATCCATAACGATGTTTTTCTTGCTTCGGACTTCTCGTTCAATCTCCTCTACCTTGTCCCAGAACAGGTCAAGCGGCGTGGAGCCGGATTGGCCAAGCATGTTGTCATATCGTGAATCATCCTTGATTAAAGGGTAGATTTCTTTCCACTTGCAGCCAGACCTGATTTTCCCTTTAGATTGTAATTCGTCGAGTAAGGTCTAAGATTCGTTAGCACCTGATCAGATCCTCGGGCAACATAAAAGGATACCTACCACAAAAGCTTCGCGATTTCTACGTTCTCTCCTTTGTTTCAGTTGCTTCTGCTTCTGCCGATTATCGTTCAAACTCCGTTCAAGAAATTTGATGTGGCCTTCGAAAACGTTCAGGACGTCCAACTTAGACAGCACCTGGAATTTTGGTTCAGACTTGAAGGTTTCATTTTCCTGGATGAGGCCTTGGGCTTCTGACCAGCGAGTATACGGCTCAAGATTCATAGATTTTAACAAGGCAGTTAGATCGTCCAAGGCCTGCTTTTTCTGTTGGTTTTCACGTTCGAGTTCCTTTCTTTGTAGTTCAACAATATACTCTTCAAAGAGAGAGCGTCGTTCATTGTCATCAGCAGCGGAGCGGAAGATTGTCTCTCCTTCGATATACCTGCGAGCAGTTCTGGATACCCAATTTATCAGCAAATCTAAGTAATCTCCTGCTATCGAGGAATATCCTTACCTCCACCTAGTGTAATACTTGATTTCCGGGTGGCTCTTTAGCATAGTAGTGAAGTCTTGACGCAATTTTGTCATCCTATCCTTCTGTTTCTCAAGGTCTTGCATACGTAGTTCAGCTGTATATTTTTCAAATGCAGCCTTTCGATCTTTAGGATCCCTGATCGCCCGGTATGGGGGCTCCTTGATTACAAGTTTCAGAGTTTGTTCCCAGGTGGACTCCGGCCCTATGTTATTCTTCTTAAGTAGTTTGAAAAAGGCTGCTTCAGCATCCGCAGGATTCTGATATTGCAAGTCACTTTTTTCGCCCAATGCTGCAGAGAACGCCGAAGCTCTAGCAGGATTGATATTATCATTAGAAGGGGCCGATCTCTCAATAGGTGTATGGTCGTCCCTTTCTCTGTCTCGCTCCCGTTCTCGTTCCCGCTCCCGATGAGAGGGCCCTGATGGTTGGTATATCGAATTGCTAAAATTTGCGGTACCACCGGCGACAAATTGTGGACTAGATCCGCAGCTGAATTAGTATAGGATTCCAAATAAAGGGCACTAATGAGAACATACGCTGAAGAGACAGGGGGTGCCTTTTGGATGGAGTCAACAGCTGCTTTGTAAGACTCGGGCATATCCCAAACACTTTGTCTCGTCTCGACATGGGACCTAGGATACATATTAGCCTCTATCGATCACAGCATGATTAGAAGACTCCTGCAGCATACCAGTATTTTCTTCCCTCTGGTGTCGTGTACTCTCTCCATGGTTGCCCAGAAACGGCACGCTATATAATGAGTTAGGACGTTATAACGAAAGGCGCTGGACTTTAGAAAGACAAGTTACCTCCAGGGGAGACATCATATCGGCCGGTTTCGTCCATTGCGTCGCTTTGGTTTGCGTATTATAATAGTAGACTCTGCCATCTGGGGCACGAGCCTCTTGCCAGAGGCCCGACATATCTGGATATAGTGCGCGTGTAGAACCCTCGTGGTCGCGTGAATATGCTGATATTCTGGAAGTCACTCGTTCTCTAAAAGATGCTACTATCTAAACTCGATGAAGCGACCAGCCTAAAGCGATGAAATTCTCGATGCGGCGCTCCAAGTAAGGTATCGTTGGCGGTGGATAGTGATGGATGTCGTTGTAAAGATCAAAAAGTTCCAAACGGGAAAAGCGGGCTTCTATCGTTTTCATTTCGAGGTTTTCCAGACAACGCACCACACCACCTACTTACCAACCTTAATCCGTAGCGAGCCAGTTGGCGCACCCCTGAAAGCTTAGCCTCCCATCCTTTCCAAGCTTGAAACGACATTGACCAAGGAGATATCTCCACGATAAAACACTCTGCGTCTGTCGCGTATCGAATGTAACCTACGGGTCGTGTCGATGATTCTCTGTAGATTCAAATGGCCCATCCCGGTGTTAGCATCGGGCCCTCACGTGGCCATCGGAGGAGCATAAGCACCGACATTGTCGAGAAAGCTCGTCTCGAAGTATTTGTCGCCGAAGATAGCAATCTCGATATTGAGGAGTTTTTAAACAACAGACAAAAGCCATCCCACCTTACTGTGCAGAGGTCTAATAACTCGGCACACCCGGTACCTGCACTGGCTACTTTGATCCAGCGGCAACATCTATTTTTTGGTTTGTCCGACATTCACATATTGACTCCCTGGTCAAACCGACAGGCTGTTAACAACAGGGTTAGGCTGACTAGATCGACCCTCCCATAGATGAGGATGTGCCAGTTTTTATTGCTTTGCAAATCATCGGCATCCAGGACGATGCCGTATACGAGTCGTATAGCTCTCGGCTAGCTGTCTCGCTTGAGGTCACTGCGGTCGAAAATCACGGTCCCCGACGCGATGGGAGCCGGCCACCCGAAGGCCCGATATTACTCTATCAGAAGACTATCCAGGACAAAGACGGGGGGAGGATACTTTGGCGAGAAGGAGATACGCGGCTAGCGATTTGGAAAATTACTGTGCCGCTTGGACATCCTAAGGCTAAACCGAACAATCCAAAAGTTGTTTTTTCCGCTTCAGCTACTCTCAAATTCCTCAATCAGAATACTGTCCTACCGGAGAATGAGTATATCTCAAGTAGACAAGCGCTGAATGTCAACATCCTTGAGTCGTTTGGAGCCGACGTACCAGAAAAACTACCATACCTTTCAGCTTTGCGGGTTTCGAGGGTAGTGCCCGCACAGATTGCTCCCAAGGAATCCTATAGTCCATTAGGATATTCATCAAAGAAAGTGCTCTCGATAGTTCCGGGTCTGAACTTCAAGCTCCGAGGAAACAAAACCCCACAAAATACAAAATCACAGCATCTATTTGCGCATCTTACTTTAGAGGTCACGCCCCACCTGGGTTGCGACTTCAAGATTCAAGATGTGGTTTTACAAGCTGGTGGTCTAACAATAGCTTCAATGGAGGCATCGAATAAAAGTTTCCCACAATTACTACAAGTCATGGATGAAACGTCATTCATATTTCAAATCCCTAATACTACTGGAACCGGGCAGCCTGCAAACATGTCGAAACATCTGGTCCTCAAATTGAAAGGCCAAGCGATGGTCTCTGATATATGCAAACCGCTTATCAGTACACACTGGGAAACTTCTATTGATTTCTCCCCTCACCACGGGTCATACCAAGCCTCTCAAGCACCACCTACCTCGCTTCGGCCTTCTGCCCGACCTCTGTCATCGTCATCCTCGAACGCCGGTTTTAATTCTACAACTACTGAATCACCAGGGTTAACTATAACCTTTACAGCCACTACATCGAATGTTCAGCCAGGCGATATATTCTCGTGGCGGGTATTCGTGATCAACAGGAGTAACCGTGCACGCCGTCTTGCCCTGCTAGTGCCACCGAAGCGGCGGAAAGGAGAAGGGAAAGTACTCCCTAGCGTACCTCACAACATGACCGAGCCGGTGGTTGAAGATACTGCGTTATACTCTTCCTATAAAAGCCAGCATTTAGAGGCGGTGGAACTAGTTCCCTTAGTCAATGATGTGAGAATTGGGTGAGTATTATATCTGTGACCCTTTAATCTCTTGATGCTATTTACTAATAACACTGGTGTTAGGCCACTCGCTCCAAATGCCTGCCACACTGCAGAGCTTAGATTTATTGCATTAGCTACTGGAGTTTTGACGGTCGAGGGAGTCAGGGTGGTAGACCTCATGACTAATGATATAACCGAATGTAGAGAATTGCCGACAGTCGTTTGTACATAGGCGGTTGTATTGTAAGTTGAACGATATGAATTAGTTATAAGTCATTTAAGGTTAAATAATCGTTGTAGACCGAGTGACAGTGGTTCGCCTAGCGCGGTTACCATCTTCTCGTGATTTTATTGTGTGGTGTCTGGACTTAAAAGCCATGTGACGGAATGTTGAAATTTGACATTCAGCAGCCTACATAAAACACTAGCGCTGTTTCTCGAAGTCAAACGAATTGTTATTGAAGGAAATATTACTGGTAGCTTGTAATGTCCGCAAGCGTATTTTGATCTCACCCATGACATCGGCATTTAATGCATTTGAATTGGAAAGATTTAGAGTACGTAAACCCATTAGACAACGGTTTTCCCAAGCGTTTTAAATCTTTTGTTGGTCCGAACAACGATGTTTCATGAACCAGGTAGAGCCAACCTAACCGATAAGCAAACCGAGCTAGATAATTCGTTATCAGGAGCTCGAGAAGCCTTCTCAAGCTTCCAAGACCTAAAGTTTCGCGATGTGGTCTGTGTATCGACGGAGTTTATCTCATGATAGGCTAGGGGTCCTTGATGGCCTAGCTGCAAACTGAGCTTAGTAGCTCGGGAAAGCTATTTCGAGACAAACATCAAATTCCGGCTAGGTCGTGATTAGAATCAAGCTAAACATCAAGAGTTCATGCAACTCTCTTCCGCGATAGCAGTAAAATAAAATTCGCAAGTGACCTGTACCTATGTTACCCCAACTTGTGGTTCATGGCGATCTCAAATTTTTCTGACGGTGATTTGCCCTTTCGCGATTTCAGAAATGTAACTTCCAAGCTGTTGACTGTTTCACCGTGCCACGAATTTATTTGCAAATTCGATCGAGAAACCGAAATCAGGTATCTAAGCCGCTCTGAGATCCGAGGGGTACAAGTAAAAGTGGGGGGCGAAGGGGGAAGTGGCCGTGTGGAATGGTTGGGTGACTGAGTCGCATGGCAGTTTCCAAGAATAAGTAAACAGGGCAGGCAGGCAGGTAGACAAGGCACGGCTAGAACAAAAAAAAATATGACAAGCCTGTAACCTACTGCTAGGTTCCGTTGGTGGGCGGGAGGACCGGGCATTTGGCTTTGGTTACTGTTTCGCCAGTGCCAGCTTTTGGTTGGTCGTCAGCCTCCTCAGCAGCCCAAAAATGGAGCGAAGGAATTGCTTTGGCTGCCCCCAACCCATCCACATAACCACCACGGCGGCCATCTCCATCCCTCATCTTTAACTATCGGCCATCGCGATACCCAAATAAAATCAAAACAGAGAGAGATACCTATCATCCGACCCCACACACTCGTTCACTCCTCCTCTCTCTCTCGCCAAAAAGTGCACCCATCAGCAGTCCTCCCCATCTCCCGCTAGTTTAACTTTGGGAAGTTCCAAGCAGTCAACCATACGCACGCCCACTCCATGCAGGACAGCTGAGGCTTTTCTTCAAAATCGTCTGAAGTCTGACCCCAAAAAGATTCGCTCGATTCCCGATTTGACAACAAAGACTCAAAAGTATCCGTGGGCGAATAACCCGACGACGGCATCCCTCGTTCCGGCCTCAAATAGTTTATATTACCCACATTTCGTTGGAAGGGTTTCCCCTTCTCTTTCTTTTCAAGATGTCGAGACCATCGTTAAAGGTTCGGGCGAAGAGAATCATGAGGCACCTACAGTCGGTTTACCTGTGGGACAGGATAGTAGGTGGCAATTTCTTTCAGCATTCTTTTTTGCGTTTCTCCAACAGAAATCTCTTCTCAAATATCCGACGGGGATAATATTCCTAGTAAACTATTATTCTTCAGGCCCGGATATATTAATATATCTCTTCTATACTATAACATACATGTATTTTCATTCCACTGTTCATGTTTTCCTTGCATCTGATCTTGCTTATCGACAAGTCGGCGGCCTCTTTTTCCTTTTGGTTGGGTGTTCTGGATTGCCGCCCGACCCGGCCTGCCTGTGAATTGGGTTGTCGTGGCGTGCTGCAGCAAAGGGAGCTATGAGATCATACAATCGTCAAGAATGGTTGACCTCACAGTGACCTACCAAAACTGCTGGCCTCGGTCTGCCAGGTCTACCATACCAAGGAATTCTTTCCAATAAAGTATCAATACTAGCTACTTTTTCCTCAATCCACGAGCTCCTAAACTTCTCTTGCATATTTTTACCCTTAACCCCGTAACTTGAACTTCTATAGTCACATTAATGACTTTTCACTCGATCATTCCTCTTTTCCTATTTTCTGAAAATTTCCAATCTTCTCAGCTATATCCACAACGCAGGCGATCCTGGACTCCATAGCTAAGCTTAAGCTAACATTACCAACTTCAACAGCCTGTCATCCCACTTAGTGTCTTCACTATCGAAATCCTCATCATGATTCGGTTCATAACAGTATTCAATGCGTCCTTCGAGAAGCGACCAATCATGACGATGATGATTTCCAATGCTGTAAGCCATTCCTTTCCCGCTAACCCCTACCTTGAATACATCAATTCTAAACATATTCGCCCCTCGCAGGTATTAAACAGCATAGCGGACACTGTCGCCCAAACCATAACGATAATTCGCGAGCGTGCCGTCCGAAAACCGTCAGGTCCGGAGCTTCCTCAAGACCGTGTTGCGATTGAAATTGGCGAGTGGGACAACAAGATACCCGACAGCATTCACAAGGGAGAATTAATCCCGCCGTCAGAGATGCTGCCGCCGCCTTTTGAGTTTGAAAGACTGGCAAGATTTGCATTCTGGGGTTTCCTTATGGCGCCGGCTCAGTTTACTTGGTTCAAATTCCTGGGGAAGACGTTTCCGATTCCACCGCACTCCGCTGCTATGGGTCCAGCTTTGAAGAGGGTCGCATGTGATCAATTCATCTTTGCTCCAGTGGGCCTGGCTGGTTTCTTCACCTTTATGGTAAGCTTATATCTCGACATTGGTCTCTCTCCATTCGCAATTAGCCATTGCTAACGAGCTATCTAGACAATCGCTGAAGGAGGTGGAAAAGATGCTATTCAGAACAAATTCTCAAACGTGTACATGTCGGCCCTGAAATCGAACTACATGCTCTGGCCGGCTGTGCAAATTATCAACTTTAGACTCATGCCTCTTCAATTCCAGCTACCATTCGCATCTTCCGTCGGCATTCTATGGACGACGTACCTATCTTTAACGAACAGCGCGGCGGACGTTCCGGACGAAGAGACCGAGGCGTAAGCTGTTCTGGTTCTAGAATATACCTACGAAGGCCTAGAATAGAACTGATATATCGGTTCTATGGATGTTTCCCTCGCCAATTATTTGTAACAAACGGCAGAGGAAAAGAAGCATCGTCTCCTTTGTCTTGGATGGGATTAATTGATTTTAGCGGTTTCTTTCTCGGTCCTTTCCTTAGCCCCCTCTCTTGGTTTTTGGTCTATACTTGGGTCTACTTCTCCTTGGTCGCTTTGGGGAATATGGGAATCTATAAACCTGGTGGCTAGATGGTTCTTCGTTTCGTGTTCATATCTTTTTGGTTCTCACGGACTGGTAAATTGGGGACATGCATCCTGTTCCAGGCGTTCCGAATTTGCTTTTGGGCGAGTGGTCTGCGGATTTAGTTTTTTTTTTTTTTTTAATTTCTTACATATAGAGACATGCTCATTGGCGGATGGGGTAAGAAGTGGGGATTGTACGAGTGCGAATATAAAATTCAATTGCAATTGTCTTATAAACTGCTGTCATGAATTCAACAAAAGCGCTCAACGTGAGATAGGTTAACTACGTATACTCGTGGGTACAGCTGGCATGCGCAGTAAGTACCCTCGCAAGTGTCGCGATCCACGAACGATGCATGAAACGATGCATGCACGATTACGTAAATAAAGCCAGAACAGCGCGTTCGGCATCAAAAATTGGTGTGTTCTTATTGGATTTGTCTCAGATGCCTGCTTTCTAGATCTATCTTCTCCTCCTCCTCCTCCACCACCACCAAGATATCGTGCCTATACCATCGATGCACCTCCACCTCCATCTTCACCAACAAACATTAAAAAACGAAACTAAATAATAAAGGAAATGAGCACCCGTTCGTATCCGCCGTAATGAACCCAGCTGTATAAAAAGGAAAAACTACACAAAAGAGAATAAACGCCCAAATTGCATATATGATATCATCTAAAGCTGCTGTGTTGAAACATGGCCCTCCCTTATTTTTCGGTTCGAAACAACGCCGGTTCTTTTTTTCTTTATACCTGATAAGAAAAAACAAGAAGTAATGAAGAAATTTTTTGTGTAGCCAAAAGAGACCCGTAATGAAAAAAAAAAATATAGAGCTCCCGAAACGATAAAAATCATAAGCTTTTATCTTTCCGTATATTAAGGAAGGAGGGGTAGTTGAGAGATGTGAAAAGATGCAGGGGGGAAACGGATTTCAGGAAGGTGTTCCATCATAATCTAATCGTTATAAAGAGAGATAAAGGGTGACAAAAAAGGAAATATGTCATTCGTCAACCGTGAGTTTCGCTTTTTCATATCGCGCAAAAAGATAATACAAGGGAGGAACAAGTGTCCGGCAGTGGAAGAAGGTGTTGAAGTCTTCTTTCCAATGCAATTCGAGGTAAATTATGTCGCAAATGTTAGTACGGAGTCAAGGTGCTTATAGGATAAGCTCCTTTGGTTTTTCCCAGGAGAATTCCTGGTTGGTGAAATGACCATTCTTGGCGGTCTGGTAGTACTTTGGCTTAGCAAGATCGAGCTCCTTGACGATGACACCTGGTCTCATGTCAAAGTTCTGCTTGATGATCTCAACGAGCTCCTCGGAGGACTTCTCGCTGGTGCCGTAGGTCTCGACGTAGATGGAAAGTGGCTCTGGGACACCAATGGCGTAAGAGAGCTGGACAAGGGCTCGTCTGGCGAGACCAGCATTGACAAGGGATTTGGCAATCCATCGTCCAAGGTAGGCGGCAGATCTGTCGACCTTGGAGTAGTCCTTTCCGGAGAAAGCACCACCACCGTGTCCACCGTGTCCACCATAGGTATCGACGATGATCTTACGGCCGGTAAGACCAGCATCACCCTGTGGTCCACCAATGACGAAACGGCCAGATGGTTGGATGTGGTAGATGGTTCTGTCATCGAGATACTTTGCTGGGATGGTCTTCTTTACAATCTTCTCAAGGATCTCCTTTCTCAAATCTGGAGTGGAGATATCCTCGCTGTGTTGGGCAGAGACGACGACAGTGTCGACTCTGCGTGGGATGTAGGCACCATGGTCGTTTTCGTACTCAACGGTGACCTGGGTCTTGGTATCTGGTCTCAACCATGGGAGGGATCCGTCACGACGAGCAGTAGACATGGCAGCGTTGAGCTTGTGAGAGAGGAGGAGGGAGAGAGGAAGCAATTCCTCAGTTTCATCGGTGGCATAGCCAAACATGATACCTTGGTCACCAGCTCCTAGCTCCTCCAAAGCCCTCTCGTAGTGAAGACCCTGAGCAATATCCTTGGATTGCTGTTCAATAGCAACCAAGACATTGCAAGTCTTGTAGTCGAAACCCTTGTCAGAGCTGTCGTAACCAATATCCTTGATGGTGTCACGGATGATCTTCTGGTAGTCGAGTCTGGCACCGGTGGTGATTTCACCGAAGACCATGATCATACCTAGATAATTGGAGCAGCCGTTAGCAACCGCGATCAACTTGAGAGAAGAATATCAGAGCTGATGAAGCTCCAATAGGGGCGTTATCCAACATACCAGTCTTGGTGGCCGTCTCGCAAGCAACCTAGAAGCGAGCATTCTGTTAGAAATCGCTCAACTCGCCGATGAATATGACTCTCAGTTACTTACTTTGGAGAGAGGATCTTCAGCCAAGCAAGCATCGAGAACAGCATCCGAGATCTGATCGCTACACGAAAATGTTAGCTACGGAGCTCTGGAGCTTGGAGAAGCTGCGAAACTTACCAGATCTTGTCTGGGTGACCCTCACCGACAGACTCGGAGGTGAAGAGGAAGGTCTTCTTGGAGGTTCCGTTGACCTGAGCTTGTGTCATTGTGACTGTTTTGTATGGAGAGGATTTTATGTAAGATGGAAGATAAGTGCTGAAGCTGATTGACTTTGCCTGAAGCCTGATCAGAAGCTTGCGAGATGGATAACGGAGGAGTGAGAATTGAGAGAGAGGAAGAGGAGAAGGAGAGGAGAAGAAATAGAAGAGCAGAAGAGGAGAAAAAGAAGGAGGAGGAAATTATCTAATCCCGTTAGTGTGTGTGTGCGAGAAGTGGATAATTTTTTTGGAGTAGCACCAAGCAAGCCCCAAAAATGTACCGCAGTCCGAAATAGCTAAACAGTAAAAAAAATTGAAAAAAAAATTGACAGGGCCAGGGGGACTAGCACACCGAAAAAAAGCGCGATAAACTGGCACTCGCTGCAAGCACGAATGATGTGATTGGAGCCCTGTCCGAGAAGAGAATGAGAGAAAATTCTACCGGCGGAGTGTGGAAAATTCTTCTACGAACAGGTCTTAGATGTTGGTGTGTGTCTACTCGACTTACTTTTATTATTATTGTCAACAATGAAGGAAGAAAAAGTCTAATCGCTCATGCTCATCGTGCATCGATGTCTCTTCTTTGCCTCCGATACAGCTAAGTCTTAGCGAAAAGGTGTTGAGTTCAGGTACACCGCCTGCACAGCAAAGCACACACAGCAGCAGCGGCAGCAGCAGCAGAGCGGTACGGTAAGCAGAGAGTACAGCAAGATGGTGCAATATTCGATGGCCATCCCGCAGCTCCCCTTTCTTTTGCCATATCGGTTAATTCCTGCTCCCAACAGTCATTACCCGGATTGGTAACGCCGACCATTTTGCGTTGCTTGTTTTGGTCTGGTCGCTACTTCCGGTGACCGAGACGCCCGAACCCTGAAGCTCTTTCGTCCGAGCTCGGGTTTTCACCTGCGAAACTTTGTTGAGTTGCAGTTGGTGTAGCATGTAGCAGCAAGGAGAATGTTCTTCCCCATACCTTATTGTCGACAGCATGCCCCAGCTATTGGACAGGATCAACCGAAACGATAGATTCCCCGCGATACAAGCTCGGTAGTCACTCTTTCGAGGACACTATCAATTGAGGGGTCAAGCGAACATTGTCGAGCCGTGTGGGACAATACAGTCCCCATCTCGAGCTGTTCGCAATCCAGGATTAAGTTGAGCCGCTCGGCGAGTTAACGGTCACATAGGTGCAGAGGCTTACGAGTCTAGGGCAATGGCGACAATATCCTTAGTCAGCAAATATATTAGATGCGAGAGTATCCGAGTATCTACGGGCTAGAGGCGGTCCGTTGGAGAGTTACAGGTAACTGGATTATTTTATTGGTAACAAAATTGCCCGTTTAGGATCGGACGTCGTTTCTATATATTCCTTTTGTCTTTTTTAGGATCTTTGATTGTATGCAGTGAACCATTTCCTTGTGAATAGATAGATATCGATAGGCCAGAGTAGCTCTCTCTGAATATTCTAATGGGACTGTCAAGGTTTTGGGCAGAGATAGTTTGAGAGCATAATCGCTAGTGAGGACTTGTAGGGCAACAAAATGCTTGCACATATTAATTTTAAAAAAAACTTTGGGTGTGTAGCCCTCAACAATATGAAGAGCCATCAAGGCTAGGTTCATGATTTAAGGCCTAGCTAGAATTCTGTCAGGCTATGAGGCTTCAAATTTTCATAATCACTGAAGCTGCCGCCTGCCAGGTCATGTTGAGATTGCAAACCCAGGGTTTAACCGTGATCACTCGCTTGGCTCCAGTACCCAACTGCAATGCACGAATTTCACGTACAAGTGCCTTTGTCATGCAGGTGCTCATGTGCGTAGCTAGTTGGCCGCCATTTGAAACATCATTCGATAGAGCTAGAACTCGAGTATCTATCGGTTATCTTATCATGTACCGCAGCTAACTTCCACAAGCCTTTATGCAAGCATGTGATAATACTATCATTATTTGACGTGCTCATGACCACCAATATTGCAGCTTGGATATGGGGCTCTTAAGATCTTTAGCTCTAGCGCTAGCTGGAGATAATTAATGGGTCACGTGATACATAATATATATATCTCGTCTCTGCCTATGATATCTCCACAGCAGCTGCAGGCCCAAATAGTCCGTGTGTTTTCAAATATTTTAGAAGATCTTGAGGGAAAGACTAACTCTTTCTTCAGGAATTTTATACACATCAAATGTCTCGATGCAACACACAGTTGATCGATCATCTGCCGATCATGATGAGAGGCGGAGCATGCATTTTGCGCTGCAGGAGTTCGTATGCGTGCACTCGCATATATCCCTGCATTGTTGATTTTGTATATTGTACATAACGACTCAACCAAGATGGCCTAAGCTAAGTCAAATAAGTCTAATTTCGAAGAGCGACTATCATGGCTTAGAAGGATCCAATTAGCAAGGCGGAAGGACAGGACGGATTGGCCTATCACAGCCTCAGTTGGTTTAATCTATACTCTTTTTTTGTTATATCAAGGTGACATTTACCCCAAGCTTAAATCCCGACAATATTGTGTATCCAAGTTCGAAAATTGACCGGCGGCTTTGTAACTCGAAACAGGGCACAGCGGTTCGGACGACGGGTGTTTGATGATGGGTTTGGTATATATTTCCCCAGACTTAATCGTAAGAAGCAAATTATCCGGGGTAACAGGCAAAGTCTGGCCTACAGCGTTAATTCTAATTCATACACTCTGCTCAGATTGCTTAAAACTACGATGGAAGCTTTCCGTCAAATTGTGCCTGGTGGTCGTAATTGCAATTGTCGTAACGCTTAGCTGAATGGTTTCACCGCAATTGGAATTGAACCCCATATTATTTGTGGCTTTCTCGTTCTAGAATTTACCGAGGCGAGGCTGTGGTTAGACACATCAAATTCTTGACGTTGACATTTGAATTTCGTCATATCGGATAAGGAATCCATGTCTCTTCTTTTCTTGGGTTATCGTCTTGGATCCTTGACAGTACACTGCTAGGGAAGGTCTTTTGGCGGTTGAAGGTGAAGTGTGCCGACGGCCGACCAAGAATTTGAGAACTAGACGGATTTTACGGGTAGACAAATTTAGATTCTGTCATCATTCTGCGGCAGCCTACACTGGGAGGGGGCATCTTTAGCCATGTCGGATAATGCAACGACCGAAGCACCTAGGAGACGCTTGTAGGCTACGAAGATCAGTCTGACCCTCAAGATTTTCGAAACTTCAATTGTTTTCCTAGTCAGTTCGCAGTTTTTTACTCTAGCCGGTACATATAGGTTTTTTAGACGTTCTTATTAGAGTTTTGATATTTTATCGAAACCAAAAGGGGACGTTTGATTTGCCTCTGATCGCTGCTGCATGCAAATGCACAAGATTTTTTTTTCTTTCTGTGCAAAGTATGTCCTCGTGCCAGGCCCCGTACTCGATTTGTCGGAGCGCGGAAATTCCGAGATTGTGTAGGTACAGTGGTGTCCACCAGTCAACCAACGTACGAATAATGAGCTGGCACTCCACAGGGCAGGTACCCAAAAAACCCGCCGGAAGCTCATCACGCTATTTGCAGATGACAGATTAAATCGATGACGGATTGGTTTAATTTGACCGTTTTCTTTTTTCCACCCTGTAGTAGTACCAGAATCGGTTCAGGACTACCGCTGACTGGTCGAGCTCTAAGCCGGACCAAGGCAGTCCAGCCACTAAGCACGCTGGGATCTACGCCAACTTGCTGTAGCAGGGAATTAAGTTGCAGGAAAAATTAGTCCAAAGGAGACGAACGAACGACGAAGAGGGGAGAAGAATAGGGAGGGGAGATGGGCCATCATCATGAGGGTGGTGTGGGTGCGCCGACAGCTGTCTCACCGTTTTCTCCCATGGACCTAGACCAGGGCTCCCCATCCTCCTTGCAGAAAAGAAAAAAAAAAAAAAAAAAAAAAAGGGAAAATCAAGGTGCTCTAGCCTTTCCCGACGCTTCGAGTTCTCATAAAAGCTCCTAGAGGCCCGAGGAGATCCGCTGGCCGTCCATCTTTCCTTCTTCCACGAAAGTATACTACTCCTTAATTATATAACAAGAGATATTCGATACCCTTTTTAATAATCGAACCGATTCTACCTATCCCTAGTAGACCTTTTTTTTATCTTTTAGCTGAGACATCAACAGAAAGACTTTCCCTTAGACGGTGTTTTTTTGGATTTTTGCGCCTTGATTAGACATCTCAACGCAACCTGCCTCGCTGAACATCTGCACATACTCAATTGGCCCTGTTGATACTGCTCCTCCAAATAATACTAATATCGGCCTCTATAAAATACCTAAATTCGAAAATGCCAGTTTCCATGCCTCAATTTCGATTCCCATTCACCAAGAAAACTCAACCTCCTGCGGCGACACCGGTTGAAGAAAACGCAAATGGTCCCGCCACCGACACCCCTGCGACTGAGGAATCCACACCACGTGCCCACAAACGGGAGAAGAGCACTGCCTCGATTTCTATAATTTCTCGACGCAGCCGTGAAGAAGATACGAATGCGTACAAATTGAGCGGTACGTTCCACTCCGTGCTATTTTGGCTGTGTTTTCTTCGCAATATACATTAGAATCTTACTGACAATTCATTGCAGTTGTCAATGATAGTGGGGTTTATCTTCCAGTAGGGCATCCCGTTCTTGCCGAAATTCAACCTGGATCCTTGTCACTGCGGCGCCCAAAACGGTGACGTCGTGGCGAGGCACCTCGCCATCAAATTTAAACCATGCTAACATCAATGTGTCCAGCCGTCACCCACTGAAAAGAAAAGTTTCTGGGGAAAGTCTGAACCCACAGCTGCCGCCAGCAAGGATGTTCCTGATACACAGGATATCGGATTCGCTATTTCTCGCGAATCCTTTGACAGCTACAGAAGATCCTTTGTATGAACATTCTATGACTCGTTGATTGATTGCGACCGAACAACCCGGCTAACTTAGACCCCGCGTTGCAGGATATCTCGGCAAGAACTCCTGTTACGGACTCGCAACGCCATAGCATGCAGTCCAGCCGATCCAGCTTTGATGCATTGGGTTGGGGAAGGCAGAGTCTTGACTCGAAGCTGAGCTACCCAAACCGACTCCCTTCAATTGACGTCTCCGAGTCTGCATCCGAGGAAGATGAAGGAGAAGAGGAATTCCGCGACGTTGACCTAAACGACAATTCCCAGGCTCCAAAGAAGAAGAGTTTCTTGGGTAGATTCGTTAGTGGCCATGCTGTTGATGAAGAAATCAAAGGACGCAACAGGTCCTCCACGGCAACCTGGAGACGGGAACACAACAGAGACGCAGAGGAATTGAGCGCTATGGTCAAGGGAAGCAACCACTTGATTAGTGTATAGATTCGGCAATACTATTAGAGATACGAAAGTTTTAATACCTGGCGGATTTCTTTTTGAACAACCTAATATTCTTACAATCCGGGTTTCCTGCAGCTTATTTTACGGCGAACAAATTGGACAGGGAGAAATCGCATTCAGAGAAGGAGCATACATACTCAGAACGGAGTACAAATTATTGATTTGGATACCAGTATCATGGCGAATCAGGGGCCATAAGACAGAAACGACTGATGCTAATAATGATAATAATGAGAGCGGGCAATAGTTTAGAAAAGTCGTCGTTCGTTTACGTTTTGCACGGAGTTTGGATATTGGATTTTGAGAGACAATTTCTGTCTCGCAACGTAAACAGCTGGTTTGTAGCTGTTTCCGGTGTACGAAGCTTGTCTTGTATATATTTTGATTAACCCGTATATTCAATACTAATGATCAAGGCTGGTGTTTTAACCAAGCTTTCGTGATGCTTTGGAATTTTAAAGCCGGTACCAAGAATTTAACTGAGCGTAACATGTATCGGCGGGTAAAGGGCATCTTTCTAAGACTGCCACGCCTGATCTCATTCCTCCTTTCCTTTTACTATTTACCTAGTTGTGATTTTGGACTCCCAGAGCGCAGTGTATGGCAAGCCGAGCTTGTGTTGCCTGCCGCTTCCTGAGCTCAAAGGCTGGAAAGCAGTAAATGTGTTGGAGGTGAGGTTTTGGCGGTTTCTCGAAAAGCCTGTCTTCTGTCGCGTCTTCCTGTCAAGTATCCAACCTCCTCCAACCACAGCAACATCGAACGAGCTCCAATTCACCACAAATATCCTCCACTCTGAGATTTGCCACGTGCAGCACATGATAATAAACCTCAGATAATGCTATCCAGGTAGATTTACAGCACATACGTATATAACGAGCCTCTTTTTCGATTAGAATCCTAGCTGCCGCTCTGCGATCATCGACTCGCGCCGACAAGAGCCTGCCTACATAGCCATGGTTTATCTTTACAAAGAGACACGGGTCTCTTTAGATTGGGCGTCGCCTGACCAAGTGGTCGAGGTTTCCGTCCCCGACTACGATGCCAGTGAAGCCGGATCCATCAACGAGGAGGTGGATGATGCCCCAGGCGTCCTCATCCAAGGCCGAGCAGACGATTTCCCACCTAGACTCCTCGCTTCATCTTCCTCCGTCGTATTTCGTGCGATAAACCAGACGCCCCGGACAATACTATGGAGGGTTATGGGCGATGGCAAGACGTTAATACTGATGCCCTTGGATGTCGCAAAACCGAGGAAGGAACGGGGAGGGGTCGCGTTAGCGTATCACATCAAGTTTTCGAAGCGGATTACACCAGGATGCGTTACGTTTTATGACCTTCCGGATAGCAATACGCTGGTTGGATTTGTGCTCACTTCAGGAAGTCGATTGTATACCTTGAGTTTGCGGGAAACATTCTTTACGGCGAAGAGCGATGCGGCGAGGCTATCGGATGGCTGGTGTAATACATTTCAGTCTCCGTCGCTCTCGTTAAGGTCACCGCATTTTCTGAAAGCTGTATCTGGGGACTCTGTGCTGGTCGCATTACAGGACGGTGGCATGATAAGACTAGACAGGCTTGTACAGAGAGGCGGTGAGTCTACTCGAAAGCTAGGTGCTTACGGTGGCAGGATTGTAGCTAACATGAATTTCATAGGCTTCGGGTACAAGGAGATCAACTTTAGCGATGGTAGTTATTTCAACTCAATCAAGAGCATCGTGCGATGGAGCGGAGCCCAAGTTCGATATGGCGAGAAGAGCATATCTGCCGCAACGGTTGTTTCTGCCGCAATGACCTATCGATATTCTCTTCTATTCACAGTATCGATTAACCATCAGCTGAAAGTTTGGTCTATGGAAAGGGGGGCGGTTTTGGGAACATACGATCTGCTAAATGAACCAGCATCGTCTGCCCCATCGATCAAAAACTTCTTAGATCCTGCACCAACGAACCTCGTTACACTCATCGAAAACGTCCCAGATAGCCGTTACATGTTCCTCCTCCTCACTCTCTCGCCGGCTGCATCTGGAACCTTCAAGTTATGGGCAGGGACCGACGATGGTACTGCCGGATTTACTAGGCTTATCGATCTCTATCCTGATGATGTACTGAAACTCGAACCACCAACTTTTAATAGCCTGTGGGTGGTTGCGGATTATGGTATCGCAGCGTTATCACCAAGCGACCCGAACCTCATCTCAATGTGGCTGCTGTGGAAGAGTAACACCAGTTCGAGGATGCAAACTGTGAAGTTTAAGCTGGGTTCGATGCCGGAGACATTCGTCAATTGGGTTGACGCAAGTCAAGAGCAATTAATTGATCAGAAGCCACGCAGCCCCAGTGCCGGAGGGCTTGATGAGCTCTCCAGCTATTGGATAGATTGGATATTCCAGCCTGGAAGGTTTTCTGATACTGTGATTGACAGAGCTCTCGAGATTTTCAAAGCAAGTTCTAAAGACGGCCAACCGATGGAAATCGAAACCGTTGCATCTAGTGCTTCTCGCCATGATTCCGTGTTGGAAGCCATCCAGCATACGGCTCGTTCGAAGAAAGCGCAATCAAATGAGCCGTCAACAGAAGAATCAGTATGGCGGGATTTAGATGGAGAGTGGAATACTTTCTACAAAATCTGCACAGAGCTCGATAGAAGCAGGATTGAAGGATTATCATTATCTGTAGACCCCGCGTCTGGTTTGGCCTTTGTCGCGAATGCAGATACTCTTACAGTTGTTAGGAAGTCTTCCGAGAGCGAATGGGTATCGCAAAACCTTGCGACCGCAAATACTTCCGATCTTCAACTTCTGTTCAATGGAATTGAAAGTGGGGAGAAGGGACTATTCTCAAACAATCTTGTGGAACCTGTTCGATCTCTAATACTCGCCGCTCGCGATCTGAAAGAGTCTCTCTCGCCAGCGGCGTTTGACGAATGTGTGAACGCACTACAAGACGAGGTTACCAGGCCTCCTGAAAGCAGTGTCTTTGATCGGATCGATGCGATATACGACAGATGCTTTGAAGGGCGGTTACCGCAGTCCCGTCTCGACCATGTTGCTTCAATTGTCGCCGGAATTCAGGCATCACCAGAAACAACATTTAGGGCGGTATACGCAGCAATACAGAATTGGCAGCGGTTTTCGGGCTCTTCGAGACTAACAGTATTTGGAGAGAAATTGCTATTAAGGGGAAGTCAGGAGATTGTGCATGTTAACTACAGTCTTCTATTCGAATTAACCTTGCTACTTGTGCTCGTACACTCGTCATCGATTGTTGAAATAGACGACATTGAGCCCTACAACGTGCTCTACCTCGATCTCATCGCTCTACTTCGGGAGTATAATATCTTGACATGGCTGAGCAGGAACTCGTGGACCCCGGCGGCGGAAGATGTCGAGTCGGAGGAGAGCTTTAGAAATTCCTTGGCAATTATCCGAAGGAAACACGAAGACTATCTACCGGTGATCCACAACTTCCCCGTGCTACAAATTCTTTTGGATGAAGAGGGCGGGCCTCCCCCCACGGTTGTGGGTTCTGGTCCAACAACTTTGACGTCTAGCATCCAGAAGTTCCTTGCGACAACGGACCCTCAGAACTTGTCAGCTACTGTTATGCTTATAGCCTCAAGACTACTACGAATGAACGCGGTCCGGCTGATGGGAGAGTTCATGCCCTATTTGCCGAACGATCCTTGGGGTAACTATCTGAAAGGTCGAATGGCGGTTTGCCGCAAAGAGTGGAGGGTAGCAGAGGATCTGTTTAAGGCTGCTGCTCCTGGAATCTGTATGATCACCTCCTATCATTCATTTGTTTCATAGCTAACATTTTCTACTATAGCTTCACCACATTCGCCCCCAATTCCATCTTTAGATCCACTGTTCAACCCGGTCGAAATAGAATATATCTGTGCCGGGCTTCCGAAATATTACTTCCATGTTGCTGAGACATTTGAGAACAGCAAGCAGTATGATGAAGTCGTGATTTTTTCTGAGCTAGCATATAAAGCGTTGCCTGCTAGACTAAAAGAGGTGAGTCTTATTCAACCTATGAACATGCAAGAACAACCACTCTGACACTTCTCTCTATTCTAGGATGGGGTTGCATTGCGCTCGGACATTCTGTCGAGACAGTTTAGTGCTGCTCTGCAAGTCCCCAACTACGACTCCGCATACTCGGCACTGATAGCATACAGTGATAAAGCTCTGTAAGTCTAGCCTAGTAATCCCACCGCTTTGAGGAAGGCTAACACGGAAATATCAGGCAACGACAAGCCCTAAAGAGCTTGGTGGTCTCGATGTGCGAGCATCATCAAGCGGAAGCCATGTGTCAATTTGAATTCCCAGGACTGCACGAAGAGGTAGATGATGTACTAGAGAAGCAATATGAGCATATTCGCGAAGTTACATCTGCGCCGATTCCTTATCATCGGATTGCATATGCTTGGAGAGAGGCGAGAGGAAATCGCCGCGGTGGTAAGTTTTACTCGTTCAAGGCTTGTTTATCAAGCGATACAGAGACTAACGTTGCGTATAGCTTCTTCCGCGCTTTACGACTACCTAAAGAAGCTTCAAGGATGTCTGACGAACAATCAAAGATATACTGGCAAGGATGTTAGGGACGCATATTTGGCCTTGTTGAACGTTCTGTCACTCGTTCCGAAGGAGCAGGCATACGTGTTCACCAGGTTGCATGCGGAACAGGAGAGTAGCGGTGTTCATTTTGTTGATGGTTCGTTCTCCCTATTCCTTCCCTGACATTAACAAATATGCTAATCTGCGATTTGTGTTTCATAGGCACCAAGCTCAAGAGGCGAGTTGTTACGATTGACAATATCCGCGAGGAATATCAAGAGGAGATGCGGAGGACCTTTGAGTACCTCAGCGGAGGTGTTTACTTTTAGGGTCTTGGGTATATTCAATAGAATTTGAGATTTTTCTTGAGAATCGATTGTAATATTATAAGATATTTGGACACGCGAAAAGGAAAACCGGAATTCAAATGTATTGTAGCCTTTCTTTTTTTTCTTTCCTCTACTTCTTGGTCATTGTGTTTGCATAGAAGGCGTCCAATAGCGAGATGGTGTCTTTCCTTTTTTCCCCTCTTTCTTTTATAACCTTTTTATCTTTTATTTCCTTGTCTCCAGGTGGAGGATTGAGAAGTAGCTACGTAGATATTTGCTGCTATTAATATATCAATCGAGATGACAAGGAAAGAAATGAAAGGACTATGTGAATATCGTACACCGTCAACTGAACGCCACCCAGAGCAGGAAATACAAAACTGAGAAGAAGTTTAATAACGCCGGGTTTCTATCGTGGAGACTGAAATGGACAATAAAGAAAGAAGGGAGAGGAAGCTGTCGTCGCTAGAATAATGGTGGGACAATTATCGTAGTACTTTTTTTTTTTTTTGAGATACATGTGATAGAATCCATGTGAAATAAAAAATTTTAGTAACGATTCTATCATCGGGGGAGACGGGAAGTGGGTGAATATGCTCGAACGTGAAAGTGCTATAGCTGAGGGAATGTCAGCATAATATCATGTCATGCCGTGAGTATTGAATGTTGAAGACGCTAGATGAGTTGTGAGGGTACCAAAGGAGGGAATTGTTTGCGAGAGTTATGTTGTAGAAATAAGTAGTCGTATGATTTTGCAAATGCAAAGTTGGAATTGTAGAGGGGAAAACAAGAGGTCGGAAGTCAATAGAGTGATAACCTCGTCAATGCTGCGCAACGGTCGACAATAAAGTGGAGATTGTAACTAGTCGAAAATGTTGCATTTTGATGAGCATCAACGCATTGCTTCTTGTGTAACCTGAGCTGGACAGTCGAAACGCAGGAGAATTGTATCGCCAAATTTTTTTTAAAAAAGGGAGGTTTTTCTTAACCAGCAAAAAGAAAGTCTCAGGCTGGTAGGTTGCCACCATTTCCAGAACTAGTAGCGTAACTATCCTCGGCTTTATCCCCAGATTCATCGGCACAAGCAGCCTCAACAGGAGCACCATCCGGAATAGAAGGTGCCGGAACAACTTCTGGCGGCGCAGGAGAACGCATTCCGAGAAAAGGTATCGGCGGAGGAGCTCGAGTCGGCATTGGAATCACAAAAGACCCCGAGCCTGCATCGGCCTGCCCATTATTCTCAGTCTTTTGGCGATCTGAGAGCTCGATATTGTCGGAACCTTCGACCTCCGAGATCTGGGTCATCATTCGTGCTTGCAGTGCTGCAACGTACGATTGACGTCGACTAGATCCGGCTGAAGGTGAGTTTCCTCGCGAGCCATTGGTGGTTTTGGGCTGGGCTGGCGCTGTTGCTGGAAGACTCGCGGGTCCGGAATTACCAGGGGAGGAAACCTTGGTGGTAGCAGAGGCACCGGGATTTGGAGGCTGGGTCAGTGGTGTTTTCCCTCCTCTCTTTAGGATTCCCCTCAACGGCTTGGACAAAGGCGGAGACTTTGCCGACAGGGAGTTGCCTGAGCCGGTACTCTGCGGACGTGGGGATAATCGGAGGTATCGAGTACCTGGTCCCAAATTTGGCGATGGAGTTGGCCGCGGCAGCAGGAATGGAGTTTCTGGGCGCCCGGAGGAACCGGTTTCCTGCGAATTCGCTGTAGTGCCACTCGCAGGAGTCGGTGGGTTTCTCAACGTCTCCTGTGGGAGCTTAGGAGACGTACCCCTCAACGTTAACGGTCTCGGTTCCCTCAAATATCGTGGATGAGGCTGGGGTAGCGATCCTGACAAGCCGGTTCCTGCCATGTTCCGAGCAGTACTAGGACCAGCCTCATCCGGATTGTTAGTTGAAGCGCTCCCTAGCGACGATCCTCGAGAGTATCTGGAACTAGGGGGTAGAACATGAAGTGATGCGCTATCCACGACACCAGCGTAGGCAGGAGTCTCATTACTATCGAGAGCCAGGATGCCAAAGTTGATGCTGTTCCGCCGAGCCAGTTCCGCTTCGGCTTCCGGGGTTCTGTCTAAAAGTTCCTGGTGGATTCGTTCCTCCATCTCTTGGTTTCTTTTACGCTGAAAATGCCGTGCGATGGCACTAATTACACACACGAGCACCTATAGGCTATTAGCACGATTATCTTTCATTTGACTTTTGGATCTCGTACCATGAGGCAACCGGCGACCTAAAGGTAACACATTAGCTTTTATTCACACAAGTAGGGTTATGTATGCAATTGCTACTCACAAACAGAAATCGATATACGACACTCCATTGATGCCAGAACTTCATGTTGGATGCATTTAACGATTTATCTGTCCACCTGCACAGCCATGTTAGCTATGGCTTTCAATCGCATCGGTCTCAAAACGAAGCAGAGGGCTTACCAATACTATAGATTCCCTTCTCCCAATGCCACCCCCTTTGAAAACTAGTAATCACTGACTCTGTGATTGCCTCTCGGGTGCCTGCATACAACGTCGCTTGTTAGCGCATACAACAAACCCTCCTTCTCACCACATTCATCATATTCAGACTTACCAAAATCAGATACGCTTAACCAAACAATATGCTGATACAAATAGTGACAGCAATACTGGAAATAAAGAAAGGTTATAGCGGGCCTTGGAAACCAGAGACCACTAGCTTTACGATTCTTTCGCTTGTTGAAGATGGCTGGAAGATAAAGTTGCGATGGGAAAAAGAGGGAAAGAGGTTTGATGGTTCGTTTACATTCAATAGAGCACAATGAGAGATGGAGAATTATATTCAGTCAGTGCTCAGGTTGTGACGTCCCCAGAGTACTATCGCTACGCCGAAAGCCTTCAGATGAGAGCCTTTAGGGCAAGATACAGGCTAACCGGTAGGCTTGTTAAAGGGGATTGTTATAGAGCTGACAGTGTTAAGTCCCTTCGGATGGAGTAAAAGCGAGTGGTATTAAGGACTGGGAGATGGGGCCAGAGAGGAGGAAAGACTGGTAGACTGTGAGCTACTTTGCGGACTCAGGTAGAGGAAACTTGAGTTGGAGTCCTGGTTTCGTGTTGGAGCCCCGAAATGCTACGCTCCTATGAGATTACCATGCTCAAATCTAGCGATCCGACTAGAGCCCTACATAATCATTTACGAGGCTGTATAGACTAGCGATAGCTGGGGTCACTATATAGGGCATTTATATTATAAGTATTATATGAAAAGTAGTATACAAGGTACTCAATTAGCAAAGCTATAAGTGGTAATGTTACTTCTTTTGCTTGAGAAGGTCGTATATTAGCTCTGACCCTTTGTTTCCCTTCTTCTTTGCAGCCTTTATGGCCTCCTGCTCCTTCTTTCCAGATAGGGCCTTTCTAATTTCTGATTTTGAGCCATCTGGGACTCTTTCGCTCTCCAGAAGGGTTACAATCAGATAAGAATTCCCGCCCGTCGCCCAGGATACTAGATCTGGCTTTATTTTCGGGAGAAGGTACTTGTAAAACTCAATTGGTGGATCACACACTACCACTGTATGTTAGTATAAGGCTCTAACGCTATGGAAAGGATATAGGAATAGCTTACAGTTGATGGTTTTGGTCTTGTTGTTGAAGAAACCTTCTTGTACTAGCGTCTTTAGCAGTCTACCAAGATCTTTATTTTCTTGCACATCCTCCTCTTCTGCTAATGCAACGACAGCCTCAATTGCTTTATATTTATCCCCATCTGCAGATATCAGCACTTCTGATATGAACTGGCCACCATGGGGAACAGTAGCTAACGTCGAAGCATGTTTTTCAACAGCCTTGATGAGAGCTGGACTTAAGGCTTTCCTTAGCTCCTGCATCCTAACTTTTGGATCTTTCTTACTGCAATATCAAATCAATTAGTCAATGTTGTATAAGCGAAGGAATGAATTACCACGAACCTGGTTTTTGCTCGAATCTCATCAATCTCCTCCAATATTTTGACTTTTTGTGGGTGCATCAATCTCGTCTCCCGTCCCGCGAGAGGATACAGTAGTGGTATTCTAGCAATTGCATGTGTAGCCGCGGTCCCATCATCCAACTTTGCCTGAATCTCAGGAAACACCGTCTTAGACACCAAGACGGTATCGTCAACAACGTCGAAAATGGCCACCAAAACCATACACCCGTTTTCGTCAGCATAAAGATCCTGTATGCTAGGCTTCAGGTTCTTCAGCATTAATTTTCTGTCTTTTGCACTCCCCCACGCAAAACATCGCATAATGACCTGAGCACCATCCTTGGAGAAGGCAATATTTCCCAAGTGTTCTTTGACAAGCTCGATAAGCTCCGTAGCTTCGCTAGTATCCGGTCTGACGTTCAAGATGTATTCCAACATTGCCTTGTGAAGAATCGTTAGAAAGGTCATGTTCTTTTCAACCATCTGCGTGATCAATTCGAACAAGCTCTTCATTATAAGCGGCCTCTTCTCCGGATTCTGCTTAAGTAGCGTCCTCAACGAGGAATCCTTCGAATCAGCCTGTAACTCTTGTTAGCCCATAGCCCTGTAGACCGATCATAGATTGAACCAACCTTAAACAAAGCATACTCAATCCCATAAAACTCCCTAATTATCGCCGCCTTCTGCTTCGGCGTCGCATACTCCCTATAGGCATCATCAATCACATAACACGCCTCCCTATGCTTCACCATCCTCCTAACATTCTTATAAAACTCCCCGATAATCATCTCCCTCGTCTTCGGATTCCCATAATGCATCAGCTTGACCACGAGGTACTTTCCGTACGCACTCTCCGCCAGCTGAACATACTCTCCCTTCAACTCCCTAGCGATCTCCTGTCGTCTTTCCGCACTTCCATACTTGACGGCCGTTTGGATAACCCGTGAGGCGTCGTGCTTGAAGACTAGTTCTTTTACTCGGCCGGTGACGATTTTGAATAGCTCGTCTGTCAGGGCTTTTCGTTCTTCTAGGGGGACGTGGCTTTTCCGTCGTAGTCGTTCCCAGATCTTTTTGCTTCGCTGGATAATGTCGGAGTTGGGTTTTGCTTGCCTACGCTCGTTGGCAAGCTTTTTCTGTGCGGCATGTGATTCTCGAGATTTGTTCGCTGAGCGGAGAAGGTTTTGTTAGCTATAAACGGGCTTCGCTTTATAGTAGGCTTAGTGAGAACTGACAATTGGCAGCAGTATTTCCGCTGTTCACAGGTTTATTCCCTTTACTTGAAAAAGTCTCTTCTTCTTCATATTCTACACCTTCCATCTCATCCTCATAGGTTTCCTGGTCCTCCTCATCATCGCTATCCTCGACCAAGTTCTTCTTCCCGAACTTCTTCTTCTGCGGGAAAGACTTTGAATCGTCTTTTGATAACTTTATCTTTTTAGAGTCATTTTCGAATGTTTTGACGTCCTGCTTCCTTTTCGAGAGCGCCATTGTTGGGACGTGCAGTGGTGTGGTGGTAGTTTTGTAGACTGAATTGGGCCTTGTTAGTTGTACAGGAAGCAGAAATTTTGATATCGAAATTGTTTGGGAGAAACTTTTTCCCTTTCCTTTCTAAATTTTGCGACAGCTCTTGATTGGTTGAATTGGCCTCACAACACATTTGATGTATAGGTTGAATGCTTAAAGGTTCTTGAGCAGAGGTCAATTGCTTGTCTCAAGTCTTCAGGACTAAATCGTGCTTCTAATTGCTAATCAAAAGGCGGCAACCAATGCTCGTTACTTAACAAAAGAAAGACGTACAGTGCCCTCATTTCCATGCATATATAACCTTCCATTATGCCATACCAACTCCATGAATCCTGTAACGAGCATAAGAGGAGACATCAAAAGGAAAGATACAAGTGTTTACAGCGGCGGATATCAATAATTACAATCAGAACGGCAAAATTGTTATATAAAGGGATTTGGGATAATATATGCCCACCAAATAGAGCATGTTTTCAGAAGCGGAACCTAGAAAAGCCTACTAATCCTTCTCGAGATCCTTTGGACTTGGGTCGCCGATACCATCCTCTGTAATGTATATTAGTATTAGCTCTAAGAATCGGCGGAGTGCAATCTGCTTACCATTGATAGCAAAGAGACACTCGGATTCAGGCAAGCATGGGGAATCATAAATCTTGCAGATACGAGTTTCTCCACGACCCTTCTTCAAAGAGAGACTATTTGAGGGGTTAGAAAATGGTTTCAATAATTCCAGGATTGGAAACCTACCGAGTGGTAGAAGCATGGGCGATAATGTTACCGCCAATGGGCTTCTTGGGATCCATATTGAACATAGCACCACCATCAACCTGAGCGACAACCTGATTCGTAATAACGACAGCAATACCAAATTCATCAGCCAGTCTTTGCAATTGTCTCATGAATCTGGCTAAATGCATCTGTCTCGCCGACAAATCTCCTCTGCCCGAGAAATCGGTTCTATACAAGCTAGTCGCACTGTCCACTATGAGCAAAGCAAACCTCGTTTCAGTCATCATCTGAGCCGCAAGGTTCAACAATTGAAGCTGATGATCTGAATTGTAAGCCCTAGCGTAAGCAACATTATCCAAAACCTCCTCCCCATTGAGGCCGTATCTCCGGGCAACGGCCAACAATCTGACAGGTCTGAACGTTCCTTCTGTATCGATGTACAAGCACTTTCCTTCGCCACCACCCATATCGAACGGTAATTGACAGGTGACAGCAAGTGTATGGCACAGTTGACTCTTTCCGGTTCTGAATTCGCCAAAGATTTCCGTAATGGAACCTGTTTCAATGCCACCAGCTAGGAGCGTGTCGAGTTGCTTGGAGCCGGTTGTGAGAGAGATTAGCTCGCTTCGTCGTTGATGGACGTCCGTGGCGGTAGTGAATCCCATTGGCACGAGTTTTGAAGCTAAATCGCATAATTAGCTACACATGTTTGGGCAGAAAAGTAAAAATTGAGGTATTTTACCTTCGGCGATGATCTTGTCCGCTTTAGCCTCTGAGATACCCTTGATTGTTAACAGCTGACGTTTGGATCTATTGATGTTCGTGGGTAAGCATCTACCAGAACAAAGCAAGGGGTTAAGCTCAATACGTACGTATAAGCAACTGCCTCCACAGTATTGTATCCGGCTTCAACTATGGCCTTGATATCTCGAGCGTGGATGCCATTTCCTTCAAGCTGTGCAAGGGGAGTAGGAGCACCAATACCGCCAAACTGAGTATCGTCAAACTGGGTGGGTTCCTCGTCAGCCATTGTGGATGAAGGTACAGTCGAAGGTGGCTCTGTTCTGAAGGATATTCTCTCCGTCGAAGCGGATGATGGGTTTCTATTGGTATTGGTATTCGGATTGAGGTTGTTTCTGTTTGCGTTTGCGTTTGCGAGGTGAGGTTGGAATGTTCTGTGGTGCTGGGAAGTCACTGGTGGAACCTCAATGTAGAAGTCATCGGGCATAGTACGAGTCTTTTCGTTCTACGAATTCGAGCGGCGGCTCATCGTCTATTATACTCAGAAAGGGGGCGATGGAACAGCAAACTTGAACGGAGGAGAGAGAAAAAGTAGAATACAGAATGCTGACAAATGCTACAATTGCAACGGGTTTACAAGTAAATCTTGAAGGCGAATCGGAATATCTATTTAAGAATGGTAAACTGGAGGCGAGATTGATTGCAGCTTAGCGCGGGGAGGAACAACACCAGCAAGGTAAACAGAACGCGTCCCACAACTGCCTGGCCAATGTATGACTCTCACGACTTCACATGATCTTGGAAACAAAACCTAGTTCCGGGCTTCCCTCCTGTTCTAGGCTGTCTCCGACGGGTTAATCGAGAGGGCACTACCATTGATTCCCAACTGTCTCTAGTTTACAAGCTATCTTACATTTATAAGTACACAGAGCGATTGTTGGGTTAGTATAAACAAAAAGCGACGGAACCGCACATTGCGCCTTTGCTATGCCGCACACCCACAGGAACAGAAAACACAATCCTCAACTCAAAATAAAAGCGCCTTAAGCTTAACCACATCAAATACCCCGAACTCGAAGATAAAAACTATAATAAAATGAGAAGGGAAAAAAAGAAAAGAAAAGAAAGTTACTAATCATTCATAACTAGCCATTAATCTCATTCATGATATTTCTCAAAATAGGCCGAGAGCCAAGCAAACTTCTTTGGTTCATGGTTCCCGTTTTCGGGACTGCTTTCGCGACTCCATTCGTGCCTGGCTTCTTTCCAAGCATATCCAGGATCGACTTCTGAACAGGCTGCCTGTTCTCAATGTCTAAACAATGCGGTTGTGAGTTCGTCTTTACAGGGCTACGCCCGGTTTGCGTATATTGAATGGGTATGTTGTGTAGCAGATGAGCGTTGCTAGGAAGGTTGTAAATCCACTCCCTCTCTTCCATCATATCCACAAATTTGCCGAGTAGATCATTAGTCTTCAGTGTGGATTTCGACCCTATTATCAGGAGCTTTGTTTTGGCTCTGGTAAAGGCGACGTTGATTCTTCTCCAATCCTTAAGGAGCTCACCTACATTCTCCTTGTCGTTCGATCTCACTAGTGAGATAATTATGCAATCCTTATCGCGACCTTGAAACTTGTCCGCTGTATGCATTTCTACGGAAGGATGTCCGTGTAGCAGATGTTGAATCGCTTTTATCTGTGATCTATAGACGGAAACAACGCCAATCTCCTTTGCATCGACGCCGCAGTGAAGGAAACCTTCGACCAACTGTTGAGAAATGTTAACTATGTTCAGTTGATAGGATGAGGATTGCAATAAGGTTCCCAACTCACCTGCCGAGTAAGCTCCGCTTCTACAGGGTTGTATATTCTGTCACCTTTTCTCTCCTCTGGGGCAGAAACCGCATCCGTATTTAAAAATCTGGCCTTCACATTCTCTTTAAAAAGATCTTTTATCCAACAAGGAGTAGACCCCGAGCCGCAGATACCCTGAGTGCCGGGGACCTGTGGCGTCTTGTGAAAACTTTCTAGTGCATCAATATTTGGGATATGAAGGCTGCTGCGGGCTACTTTATCAGTGCCGCACTTGAGGCGTCCCTCGTAAATAAGGTGGTTAGAGAGCGTCATAATCTCCTCGCACATGCGGTACTGATGCTCCAGGTTGACAACTGAATCAGGATGAGTGTCCGAGAGCAGTTTGAATAAGCTCACATCCAAGCCTCCTGCTTTTGCTTCCTGGCTTCGAACTAGCGGGGGTAACTGGAAATGGTCTCCAACCAGAACGAATTTCTTCGCCATCCTAATGGGACCAATGCACACTGGGAGTGTGATCTGTGATGCCTCGTCAACTATACAATAGTCAAATACGCGTTCCGTAAACACGACATGATTGATTGAGAGACATGTGGTGGCGACGACTTGTGGGCTTTGGAATGAATCCTGAATCTCCTCAAACGACTTTTTGGATGCATTCGCTAAAACAGCAAAATTCTGGACTTCAGGGTGGATTTTCGAGGTAACACCTAATCGTAATACCTTAATTGGGTCGTCCTTGATCTTCAGGAGGATGTTGTCAACAGCGGTGTGAGTGTAAGAAGTAAGGAGGACACTCTTCCCCTGGTGTACTAGAGCGCGGATAATATGAGCAATGGTCGTAGTTTTTCCAGTTCCTGGCATTCCAAGGACTAAAGCGTAGTCTTGAGCACTCATGACCTTTTCTATCGCATTCTTTTGGTCGATGTTCAATTTCCCTTGGCTTGCCGACGGAAGAGGGTATTCCGTTGAAGCAATGTTGTACACTGGTGGCGCTAGCTCGACTATAAGCTCTCGCTGTCGGGGGTTGGCATCAGCTTTAATAAGCTCTATCAGATTATTCCGAATGAGAGCCATGCCGTTGCTAAACTCGTCTTTGTCGATTCGGTAAGATGTCTGTGCTTCTTGGGACGATACAGGTGATGTCGGCTTTGTTGTACCATCCTCCAGGACTTCCATAATCGCAGAGAACGACTGATTCTTGGTTTCATGGAACCCAGGCTTCCGGACTCGAGAGTTATGTAATCGACGGTCGACTGCAACCATAATCCACTGGGATGATATTTTGGTAGTATATCCCTTGGCCAACGCAAAGTGGCCGTCTTCATCGGATATCACAATTGGCTCTCCGACTCCGATTTGAGACTCTAGGAACGAAAACGATGATGAAGGGGCCCTCTTTACAAACCGGTAATGAAATCTATTAATTTTCGAAACGTGGTCATTCGAGGTCGGGGCGGATTCTGGAATCATGCTTAGGTCGCTAAAGCACCTCCCGACGGCTTCCCTCTCATCACTGGACATGACCCAAAGTTCCTTTCGAAACCTTTCCATATCCTTCTCTTCTTTGGAAAGTAGTGACTCCCACTTATTGAAGAATTCAGAGTGAACGGGGGTTATGTGGGCGGTTTCTTTGTTAAATATATCGCCAACCCCGCTTGTTTCATCGGTCCCATTTTCCATTGCCTAGTAATTGATAAGTGTATATTCCTCGAATAAGGATGGATTTTTCCAAAGCACCTTATGGTAAACAAAACAGGATGTTTTGGCGTAACACTTCCCGCACGTCCGCTTATCCTGTAGCATTGGAGGGAGATCATGCTTTCTGTACACAAAGCTTGCGAGATGATTCCTTCCAATCATTAATCCTCGGAGCTCGTCCACAAGGCTAGGTATTCTTATGGTTTCTGACGTGTCCAGGTAATAAAGAATACCGCAGAGCGAATCGATATCTAGTAGCCAATGTTAACGGTGACCTCAATTGGCTTTGGATAAATCTAGCTTACCATAACGGTCGGACATTAGGAGAGTGTATAGCATCGTTTGTGCTCGATGTGAAAGCCTAGTGTTTTTACCAGTCTTCAACTCCAGTGGGACAGTCAGAGTACTTCGGCCCTGGGCATCCTCAATGCCGACCTCGACGGATACATCCATGTTGCCTTTAAGTCCATATTTTGGGGACCATATGTGCTCCTCAACGTCGAGAACTTTGCGGATCGCCATGCCAGTATCAGGAGCACGGTGCCCAACGATAACAGCACCTTTCTTGGGTTGAGCCGATACAAATCGCTTCGCCCATTCTTGCACTGGTGGCAACTTTGTGCGGAGATGATCTGTAGCCATGTTCGGCGTAATTCGAACGGCGTAAAGATTCTGCAATTGGCTTGAAAGAATACGGCTGATTTCCTTCTCCAAAAACTGCGACGTAAAGTTATTCGCACTTAGAGCCGTCTGGAAAAGCTCGTGTAGGATGTTTCCGTACACGCTCCATTGGGAAGCCTCAGAAATAGCCTTTACTCTTTCCTTTAAGGCTGCTAAACGTAGGCAGTCGAAAGAATCTGCAACCGCAGTAGCAGACAAAAGGATATCAGGGTGAAGGATGAGCATATTTTTCTTGTTATCGACGATGCAAGTCAAAGTATCGTCAAAATTTCCTATAACATTGACAACATCGCCTTCTCGCACGTCACAATCCATCCACGCTTGGCGCAGCAGAACACGGCGCTCTGTGCGTGTCCGTTCATCTTCAACGCGCAGAGACTTTTCTTGTTGAGTGGATCCATTGCTAGAGGTATAATCGTCTTCAAACACATCGAGCACCAGGAATCTCTGGATTATTCCAGATCTTGCGTCTTTCTTCCCAAAATTAGCATTGAGTTCTTGGAATCAAACCAAGGGGCTTACTTACTACCACTTCATCCGGGTCGAAGTCACTGCCGTAATCATCTGACGGGATTGGTGTAGCGGCAGGCTTACGTTTGGCGGATGGGAGGTCACCAGAGTTCTTATTAGGTTTCCCACTAGCTTGCTTATTTCCGACCGCAGCCGCCACGTCTATCTCCCACGAATCGTCTTCGTCGAGATCGTCCAGGCCATAATCCGTAGCATCATAATCGCGCTGTTTGCTTGCATGCTTCCCCAAAATTGGCGCCTCTTGTACACTGTTTGCCAACTGTGCAGCACGGCTTGTGCTTTCAAACAATTCGAACATTTCTTCGTCATCATCGTCGTCAAGTCCGTATTCGTCCAGATCAGCATTTTGGGCATCCTTTTGGGCAACTTTACTCTCCCCAGCTACAGCGCCCAACCCAGGTCGCTTAGATACTATGGCGGATGAAGGATTGCTCCAAGGACCAGTCTCCACAACAGGGGGCGTGATTTGCTCTTGTATGGAGGAAGAGACATCATCATATCTAGCCAAATAGGATGAATTGAGTGATGCCGACGGGCTCTCTGCTTTTTTGGTTGCGGCAATTTTCGCATCCTCCTGGATCTTAGCCAGCAGGGACGAAACACGGTCATTATTCGGGTTAGGTCCCACTGCTCCCTTGATCGCCTGCTTAAGAGCGCTCAAGTGCTTCTTATCGACTACGCGGCCGAGCCCATCAGAAGGCGAATCGACAAGCTTCAGCTTTTTTGCGGGACAGCTAAAGGACCGCCTAAACGCAGAAGGAGAGTCACCAACACCAGATGCTCGTGGCGAACTCCCATCGAACCTATTCACGCTCTTGAGCAAGGGGTTTCCTATGCCAGAATCTTCGACTCTTCTTGTCCAAGCATCCTCAAACGGATTAGATAGGGGGGTTTTGGTAGAAGAGGATATATCGAAGGCATGTTGAGTTGACGTGCGTTTGCTGGCTCTCGGTGAATCAATTGGGGATGAACTCCGTGCTCTTTTCGTGGGTTTCGACGCTCGATTCTTCAATCTAGCCAACGGGGTGGCTTGTGAATGCTGACCTTCAGCTCTTTTCGGAGTATTTCTCCAGGAGACTCTTTCCTCTGGAGATGTCTCCTCACTAGAAGCAGCAACTGAGGGTGTAGTATTCGTCTGATTTAACAAATCATTGAGAGCAAATCTAGGCTGAGGGGTACATGGAATATCTTTAGATCCTTGTGAAGACGACAGCATAGGCTCCGGCGCAACCGGATTTGCTTTGGCGGCTCTTTTCGGTACCGGGGTTTGCTCGGCGTGTAGGACAGGTTGGTCATGAGCCGATATTTGAGGAATTGGCTTCGAATTCTCTTTATGCGATCTTGGCAATTGAGGGTCGAGAGCTACCAGAGGTGGTTCTTTCGGAATTGCCTTGCGAGTTACATTCTGTTTCGTTTCCGTAGATGCCAACTTCGGATTCGAGTTGGACCGGTGAGACAAGGTTGTATCTCGATTTGTGCCGGCAGTCTTATGAGCAAAGGAATCTAGCCTTTCTCTCGTTTTTGCTGATACCGGTTCCGAATTGACCTTCTTAAGCGGCTGACCAGCCAGCGCTTTCGGAATAAAAGAGTTTCCTCCATTTGTGTTATGCCTCCGAAATGCAGGGCGGTTCTGCATGTTGAAGGTTAAGGTCCCTTCTAGTCCAATTATAATTTATCGATGACCAAATACACCGATATAAGCACTGTAACTGAAAATAGATGCCTCCAGCTTCACCATGTCTTGTCGATCCGTTTTGCTGAGTGTTTAACGTAACTGCATGAAAACAAATTAGACTGCGCTGCCAACGAAAAGCATCCAGGGCCGTGATATATTATTGATCGAGTAAACAAAATAATAAACAATGCAACCTAAGAGAAGAAGGGAATAGGACGAGCGTCTATGAAGATAAAAAAAACTTATTTATTTTTTTAAAGTATAGAACAAAAGAGCAATTATTCGTTTTCTTGAGCCATCATCTAGCATCATTCAATGAGGAGGTTAAAAGTGGAGAGGGGATGAATAATTATTTTCCAAGAATGGCATTGAAATTGACCCTTGCTGTTGTTGCCATTCACGCGTCTTTTTTTTGGTGAAGAGGATGGTAAACATTAAATTGGCTTGACCAGCAACCATCCTCGCGTGTCTCAATTTGGCATTTGAACATAACCGTCCAGCCACTTTTGGGCCGCCACTCCCACAAACCATACCATCCCCAGCTGCAGACCACAGCCCATAGGTTAAATATCTAGGGGGAGGAAGAACATATACTTGAATTCATAGTAGGCAGTAGACGATTGTCGGCGTGACGGTGTAAATATTGAGGGTTTGTCTGAGATTTCATCTCATGATACTATCTATATCGATTTCACCACCAATTGGCCAGTTTTGATGCTCCATCTCCATCTATAGGCAACTGCGGGTTTGCGAGACAAGGCAACTGCTGTTGTATGAAAGTATAGCAACACCTCAAAGCTAGTTCAACCTTGATGCCTCCAAACGTGGGGTGGAGATGATGCATCAGCCCATCAACCTAACCGGGGAAGATGGTGGGGGAATGTAAGAGCACCCATCCGATGCGGCAGAGCTTAGCCGATCGCACCGACCAGGCCCAACTCCGCCAGCTGCCCTCACATTGATTGATTGATGGTTTGCCCACCATTGCATGCTGCCCTCTCGCTGTTAGAATTGTAACGCGGCGACATCACAAGGTCGGCGATAACCGGCAGGTGCTTATTGAACAAAAATTTTGTGCAGTTCCCCCAACTGCTAAAATTTTTACACCGCCGATTACAAAAATTAATAGAAAAAGGACATACCTACTAGCGCGAAATCAAGTAGCTTTGGTCACACCAAGGTTAAGCTTTTTCATAAAAAAGCCATTTAAACTTGAGCACCGCCCACCGCCCTGAGTCCAGTCCTCTCTCCTGGTGTCGTCTGATCCCGTTGCGTTCCTGGCCTGATATCTATCTGTACCTTGCATTCATTCCCACAGTGCCCCGGGACGACCTGTCGCATTCAAACTCGTTAACACGCACAACACCGTCCACACGACACCCAAATCCAAGCCAAAATGTCGGAAAAGAAGCCCCTCCCATTCATCTACCAATTCGCGGCCGGTGCCGTCGCCGGCGTCTCCGAAATTCTGGTCATGTACCCGCTGGATGTCGTCAAGACCAGAATACAGCTGCAGGTCGGCGGCGGCGTAGGCGGCGACACATACAACGGAACCCTGGATTGTTTCCGCAAGATTATCAAGAATGAAGGATTCAGCAGGTTATACCGTGGTATTACCGCTCCTATCTTGATGGAGGCTCCGAAGAGAGCTACCAAGTTTGCCGCGAATGATTACTGGGGCAAGGTTTACAGGCAGGCCTTCGGGGTTGATAAGATGAACCAGTCGTTGGCCATCTTGACTGGTGCGACTGCCGGTGTGTCGGAATCGTTCGTTGTCGTACCATTCGAATTGATCAAGATCAGATTGCAAGATCGTGCTTCGGCGGGGAAATACAATGGCATGGTTGACTGTTTCGTCAAGCTGGTGAGGACGGAGGGACCATTGGCCTTGTACAATGGTCTGGAAAGTACCATGTGGAGGCACTTGGTTTGGAACGCTGGTTATTTTGGTGTCATCTACCAAACGAGAGTTTTGTTGCCAAAGGCGGAAACCAAGCAAGGACAGATGGTCAACGATATTATTGCGGGTGGAATTGGTGGTACCTGCGGTACAATTCTAAACACACCGTAAGTCATTATTCTTGTTTTTGGAAGTTAAACAGTCGAATAGTCTCTAATTGTTGATGATAGATTCGATGTGGTTAAATCTCGTATTCAAAACACCGTCCGAGTTAAGGGACAGGTTCCAAAATATAACTGGACCCTACCATCCGTGGCTCTAGTCGCTAGGGAAGAAGGGTTTGCCGCCCTTTATAAAGGATTCTTGCCAAAGGTTCTTCGTCTCGGACCAGGAGGCGGTATCCTACTAGTCGTCTACACCGGAGTTATAGAGTTTTTCGAGAAGGCACGAGCAAAAGCAGAAGAAGCTATCAAAACTTCAGCTGCTTAAACCATTCAATCCCTATTCCAATTTTGCTCCATAACTACGATACAATATACCCATCATAGAATCTCATCAAGAGGCGTTCTGCCAAGATATAGAGATTTCATAATGCACTGTGCCTATTCCATACCACCATCATTCATGTACAAGTTTGCCAATTTTCTACAACATTCTTGTATATATCACATACGACGGATGTAGTTTATCTATAGAATATAGAAGCTCCATTCTCATATCGTACAGCTAAAACGGATGCTCAAACTTTTAGTAGCCCACTATGCACCTTCTAGATCTATACAAACGCTAGAAACACTAGATATTACCCATCGCAAATGAAGATTCTATGCACCCGAAACAATCACATCCACAGTACGCACTCACTCCGTCCCTCTCTGCCTAACATTCCTCTCCTCAGGCTCCAAAACGTGCTTATGAACAGCTTCAGTAACAAGCTGCCTCAACTCATCCTGCGAAACCTCACCGGGCCTCGCAGCTAGCTCTTCAATCCTCCTCTTAAACTCTTCATCCACAGGCTCCAGGTCCCCTACCGCTTCATCCACCGATCTGACATGGACGTCGATACCAGGAGGCGGCGATCCTGGCTCTGTATTCCTTCGGCTCGTTTCTCTATCGCTTAGCGAACGGAGGTAGGCAACCACGAGGGGGTACTGGTCGTCTTCTTCTATTGTTTCCGCTGCCTGTCGTCAAAGGAAACCGCGATCAGTCAAATACTCAAATAACAACCACCCAAGGGGGAATAGATTAACGGAATAGTCTTGCGACATACAGTCAACCCACTATCATTCCTATGCGCCCAATCCGCACCCAACTCCTCAACCAAACACCTCGCAACCTCCACCGTCTCCGCGGTAAACAGCGGAGTATCCCCATCATCGTCGCGAATGTTTACATCGCCGCCGTGCTCGTTCACCAGCTTGCGAAGAAGATCTAGATGGCCGTAGGATGCGGCGGCGTGGATTGGGGTGTATCCGTTCTCGTCCTTGGAGTTTACGGCGGATGGGTCGGCGGAGAGGTAGTTGAGGACTTTGGGGGTGTTGCCGTCGGAGGCTGCGATCCAGATGTTGCTCATTTTGGAGGTTGGGTGGTGGTGGTTGTGGAGTTATGGGAGGTGGAATGTGGGGGTAGTGGGGTGTTTGAAGGTGGGATGTTTGTGCCAAGATGGGATCGCGGGGCAGAAGTTGAAGAATTTTGGGCTGGGGTGCACTACACTGAGACTTGCATCTGGCTGCATGGGCTAGGTAGGCCTAACGGCCTCGTTGAATAAGTTATCTGTCGGAGAAAATTCATACCATACTTAGTGATGTTTGCTGGTTAAAAGGTTACAAATTCTACTATTGTACATATACTATTTATCATATTCACATATTTCTATTAGCCGTACGCCCTTGTCGCCTCTGTTTCTGCCGCTCCCTTCTGTAGAGTTGGAGCATCCGCAGGCGTCTCTAGTATACTAGTTTTAGTATTATCTTTGCCCGATTTACTTTCCGACTCCGCCTTCAGGGCCTTTTTCTCCATCTTGATTTCCCTCAGCTTATCCTTTAACCTTTGATCATAGCTCTGAATCGTCTTCATCAACTCTCCAGTCCTATGGAATGCAATCACGTTCTGTTCAAACATCTGACCCTCAATCTCCATAGTCGCTTTCTTAAGACCGGATGCCCACGTTACTCCATCAGGTGGATTCTCCTGCTTCCACTCCGCCGGCGCATCCTTCCTCAGTGAATCCTCAAGTTGATCCTCCATTTCCGCGTAACCCAAGTAACATTTGATAAGCTCCAAACGGTCTTCCCTTCTTAATTTCTGCTTGAGCTTCCCGTTCAACGTTCTGGTGAGAGATTCGGGTTGCCTTGTTCCCGAGTATCTAATGAATGGCACCGTATTTCCAGCCATTAGCGTCGGACGATGGCGCAATTCCCGCGGGAGGGCGGATAGGTCGCGTTTGTTCTGTTTAGGCATTCGAGGTTTAGGAAGAGGTTGCAGGTCGATGTTTGTCATCTGCATGCGGGCGAGCGGCTCAGGTCCAGGCTTCTTGTACAAGTTGATGAACATTGTCATTCGTGCCAGTTCAACAGGATCTGGCTTTTCGCCGGCAACTTTTCGGAGGGTGTATTCGGCCTGAAAAATCAGTTAGCAGAGGAAAGGTAAGCGTGGTTTCTTATGTGCTAACCTTATAGCCCAATTTCAGGGCGTCCCGGATTTGCGATACTTTAAAATCTCGCTTCTGATATTTCTTGAACTCTTTGACGATTATAGATTTGACGGTATTTCGGATGCGTCGCGTGTCTTCGTCATTCTCCTCCAATTGGGGGACGTTGGTCCCTCCCGAGGCGACATTTTGGGCATGCTTCAGCAGTCTTCGGTACAATGCAAGACCTAGTGCCAGAATGTGTTACTCGAATGCTAAAGGTAGGAGGACCTAAGAGTGGATCTGCTTACATGCTGCCCGGTGGTCTACATTGCGATGTAGAATAAAAGTTTTAGAAGCTGGAAATCGCATCTCAAGGATGCTAATGGGCTCGATAGCTACGGCGGGCCGTTCTTCACCATGTCTTGTGGTGAACTAGAAAGGATGTTGCAGAAGCAGAAATTTTAGGGTGTTGGCCGTAGAACATGAAGATTAGAGAGGTCATTTGGTTAGGATTAATCACAAATTACGATGCGGTACAGGATTCTTCTTTGCATTTGTAGAAAAATCGAGATATAGAACGACTTCTTTCAATCCGCTCTAGCTATTGATATGCATAGTTTCATTACATCGTTATTCAACAAGCGATCCGTTCAGCATGGTTTGTTAACTAAAAAGCAGAGAAACGCCAAAAACACCTTGGAGCCTGGTAGTCTGTTAGGCATTTCAACCGTAGAAATCCTCCTCATAACTCAAGATACACCCAACCATGCTTTGCTTGCTTTCACGCAGGGATATCTAATTGTATCGACTTTAAAAAGTGGTGCCCTCTGGTGGCTGAGGCAGTTTCTTGTTGTTTCCTGAGGCCATGAACCTAGAAGTAACGCGAGTTAGACCAGCCTTCTTCAAAACCTGAAAAATAATTTCACAATGATTGTACCTTCGGAGCTCAGTAAGAACAGTTTCCATGGTGAAATCACGTTTCCAAGCTGCCAGGCATTGTAGTTTTGAAGGGTCAACCTAGAGAGTATTTAGTATTCTAGTTCTAAAGCACCCAGCGGAACTCCGTAACAACCTTTCCGTTGGTTTGATCCACGCAGGGGAGATTGATCCTAGATATAAACTGAACCGTTGGTGGTACATCAGGGTAATTCTCGTCGCAATGAAGTTTCAGGCTGTAGATTCGGTTCTCGTGGACGCTCTATATCGTGAGAAGCACCTCGACGCATCAGCATGGCTAGATCGGCTGATGGAGGGGTAAAATGCGGGGCATCCTAACATGAGGAGGACCAAGAATGGTACCGTTCCAGTCGGACATCATGAGATCGTCTCCGTCCATCAAACCTAGAGAGCAGGCATCTGATCCACAAGAAGAAAAGAACCATTTCGTCAGCTACGATGTACTCTTCGGGATGGGTAAAATTACCGAAGCTGTTGTACCTGAACCCTGGCCCTTCTCGCCCTTCTCAAGCTCTTCCAAAAGACGGAAGTTTCGCGGAACCTTTGCCATGATGTCTAATTGGGTAGAAGAACAACTATTCTAATGGAATAGCTTGAAAATGTCCAAGGGTGCAAGAAGAGGAGTAGATTTTGTCAAAAAGTTGTTCAGAAGGCTGCGTGGTTGACAAGGTAGAGAAGATCAAAATGTCTCGTGATAGACGAGAGCCAACAGTGGAGTTGGTTTAAGTAGCGGCGGGCGAATCCTGCCTGGGCTGACCGCCCGGACAAGGAAGGCAGCGTGGGGCCAACTCCGATGGATTGGGCAAGCCAGTTGCCTCTCGCGTGGGATTAATATTCTTGTTTGTTCCGGTGGACGGGCGGCTCAAAAGCCTAATTGGCCCAGCCTAAAAAAAAAAAAAGGGTGCGGTGAAGTGTGGTGTGGTGGGCTTGTTGACATGTTTCGGGCCACCATTTGGGGACGACGCGCAGCTCTTCTCCCTTGTAACCAGCTTGTTCGCCGTCAATTAACATTGCGCTGCTCCTTCCGCTGCCACCCTGTCACTCTTTAACACCTCCACGAAATCCAACTGAGAACGATAATGGTGTAGAAACGGGTCGCCGGAACATATATAACTTGTATAGATCGATTTGGAGCTTTTGACCTAGCTATCAGAAGGGCAAATCAATCATGACCGCCCAAATACTAGCAAACGAACTCGCTTCTCTGCTCCAGGAAGCAAAGAAACGGAGTGGAGAGCTCAGACCTGCAAGTTCTCATTTTTGGGGGCTACAAAGCACCACTGAATGGAATGCCTGCTAATACGAAAGTAAATCTAGGCTACAGAGAAATCGCTCGCAGAACTGAAACTTATCTCATCGGGTCCTGAGAGTGAGGTGGGACGAGGTATTTCTAATCAGATATATCCAAATTGAATATGAGTTTGCGAGCGGAAGCTAACCATGCCCAGAGCTATCGCAGAAACCGTCATTCCCCTCACCTTTCATCCTAGCATGTGCTTCCAAAAATGTGAAGCTTACCGCGATCGGCATTAGCTGCCTACAACGTTTAATCGTCTCCAAGGGGCTTGCTCAGGTAAATCGAAATGGGGTCTGGTATATAGACGAGGAATTTGAGCTAAGGATGGGTTGATATAGTCAAGGCTAAAGGAGGTTCTAGACGCATTTAGGGATGCCCTTACATTGGGTCAGTGGCTCGAATCACAAGATCCGTCAATCGGCATACTGATGCTCATTAACAGGACCTGATATTCAGCTTAAAATATTACAAGCGCTACCTTCGTTACTGCAAAATTATGCATCAAGCATCAAGGGGAAACAACTTGAAGATACCTTGACAATATGCTCAAGTCTCCAAGGGACCAAGATCGCTGTTGTGAACAGCACTGCTGCCGCAAGTAAGAAGTCGCCGATCCGAGGGATACCGGAGATATGCTTACGTCTTACAGCCTTACAACAGCTGATAATATCAGTTTTTGACAAAGTTTCTGCAGAAGATGGTACGGGGCCGGGTGAAATCCAATTGAGGTGCTATGAAATGACTAATTCGAGAAGACAGTTCAGAGGAAATCGCGACTTTCGAGGAAGTGTCAATAGATGGCGAAACTATCGCTCTGCGTCCTGCCGCCGCAGACGCATATAAAGTTGGTCCGATATTAGACGATCAAAACCTTGTGCCAATTCTAATCGAATCTATAGGTATTCCAAGATCTCTGTTTACAAACAGAGGGTCAGAAGCCACAGCATATCCAATTCACCCAGATTCCCCAGCCGTTCGGCCTAGAGCTTATCGAATCGGTATTGTCTAATCACTTTGAGGTGTTTCTTTCACACAAAGAGCAGACACATATTGTGCGTGCTAGAGTGGCGCCGTTTGTTATAAGGTCTCTCTCAAACCGCACCAATTTTCCCATTGCAGTAAGGGTCATTCGAATATTTTATGTTCTCCTTCGGCGACATCTGTCAATCTTAGAATCGGAATGCGAAGTAGCTCTGGGACTGTTGATGCATATGCTTGAACCTGATTCAGCACCTACGTGGAAACGGGCACTCTGCATGGAAATCGTAAAAGGACTTTTTGCGGAAGCGTCGCTTGTCCGTAGGTTGTACGCTGTCTACGATTCTCAGAAGAATAAGCGACCTGTCCTCAAAGAACTTACAGCAATGTTAGCACGGCTAGCGACTGAGAAGCCAAGTATCATCGGCTTAGGAACCCAGTCTTCGGTTACAGTTGACCAGAACGCTCTTAAAACCCTCTCAAATGAGCAGCTAGCTCTTGAAGCAGGTGGGGTTGCAGGAATTATTGGGGGTGTGGGTATTGGCGACGCCGCTCCACCAGGTCTCAGTCCACAGTGGAGTTCAATACGCGTTCCGTGTATTGAGCAACTTGACAAAACGGAGCCACCAGCTACGCCCGAATCCTATCTTTACGCCCTGGTATTAAGCTGTGTTAACAGCCTTTCCGAGGGGCTAGCGAAGTTTATCCTGCCAATAGCCACTCCATCAACCGATATCAAGGGCTCCAGGAAACGGAGATTCAAGATATCGTCCCAGAAGGCCCACGACAGTGATGCAACTAGTGGCGGCGAGACAGTAACTGGAAAGTCCCCGAGCGGTGGTATATTGCGGAAGAGTTCTACGATGAGACGTAAATACCAGGGCGTTATAAACCCACTCACACTGGAAAATCACCCGCTTCTGGAAGATGTCCAGGCCTGCGCTTCAATAGTTGACGACTGCTGGCCGGCTGTCCTTGCTCTATACTCTACATTCCTTTATGCAACGCTCGATTCCGAATACTACCATGGACTGGTCCGCTCACTACAGAAATTTACACAAGTAGCTGGTGTCTTGGATCTCTATACTCCAAGAGACACATTTCTTACTACTCTAGGCAAAGCAGCGGTCCCACCGCAGGTCCTATCCTCTCACATGGCCTCATCTGAGACGGGAATTGGAAAGGCTTCTGATACCTCCAGCAATACCTCTTCGACTTTGGCAGTACCTCAGATTGAATCGAAACCTCTCGCATTAAATGTGCGTAACCTCACATGTTTGCGGGCTCTTCTGAATGTTGGGACGGCGCTTGGTGCGACCCTCAAGGACGCCTGGACAATTGTGCTTGAAGCACTACAGCAAACAGACTATATTCTCCAATCCACGTACCGCGCTTCAACCAAATCCTCATCCCAGTCTGTGAAATCATTCGACTCCCAAAGGTCTGGTGGAGAATCTCAATCGGCGCTATCAAACGTTGGTCCGGAAATATCAGCTGTTGAAGGGGCTACCCAAAGACTATTCGAAAGCACTAAGGAATTCAGCAATGAAGCTTTCCAAGCTTTCTTGAATGCATTATGCGATCTTCTTGACCTTGACGACCAATCATCAACCGCCCCCATTGGTGACGTCGCTGGCGGTAAGGCTGGGCGTCCCGCTCTACCTGTCATGCCCGGATCTAAAGGAGCACCCCTGGGCCACCGCCGTGTTAGTAGTATTGGGAATCGGCGGAAGTCCTCTTCAGCTTCAACGATTGATAATACTTTTGTCATATCGAAACTAGGAGAGCTGGTGCAAGTTAATATTGGACGTTTAATCACAGACGATTCCGCCGATAATGGTTGGGACGTCGTCCAGCGCTATTTATTGCAAGCATCAACTTCACAAGGGGTGGAGGCTGCTATAAGATTGAAGGCTTCTGATATCCTACACGAATTGGCAATATCTGCGGCCCGCACGCTCGATCCAGAAAGCGTCGGTGTTGTTGAAATACAAGAGCGAATCTTGAATTTATTATTGAAGGAGCTCGACGGACTGGAGGAGAGCATCCAGAAAGGAGCCAGCACCTCTAGCAACAAAACCAAACTCGTTGATGCCGATATCCACAAATCTGCCCTAGAAGCATTAACTACGTTATTAGAGCAATCTGGAGAGAACCTAAAGTCCGGCTGGACCATATTGTTCCGTATCATGAATAGCGCGTTCAAGGCATCAGGCGGAGAACAGATTTCACCACCGTCAGGGAAATCTGTTCGTCTGCTTAAGACATCATTTGCTTCTCTTCAGTTAATTTGCACGGATTTCCTTGGTCTTTTGCCCATTAATTGTGTTTTAGTTCTTATAGATACCATATACTCGTTTTGCGCGCAGGTTGATGATTTGAATATTTCTCTGACGGTACGCTTTACTCTTCTCTCGGGTCTATTCTCTTTGACTAATTACTCTTTTAGACAATTACATATTTCTGGAACATCTCCGATTTTCTTCAGCGACAAGAGTCAAACAGTGTCGGCGACCATGACTTCCCGAATACCGACGCAGAGCTTCTTGATGCCGTCCAGTCACAAGGCGGTAGCACAAGCATGGTCCTTTGGCTTATCCTACTTCTTAGGTTAGCAGAGATTACGAAAGATACTCGCTCAGAAGTTCGAAATGGTAAATATTCCTAACAAATATATATCTGTGACTTTGCTGATCCTTGGCAGGCTCAATTCAAACTCTATTCCGCATATTTGACTCCTACGGTCATATCCTTGGACCGAAAGCCTGGAACTCCTGTTTAAATATTGTAGTTTTCAAAATGATGTCGTCCACCGAGGCACTCCTACAAGAAGGGAACCTAGCGACTTCAGAGCGAAAACAATGGGATGAAACCGTGGTATTGGTATTAAAAGGAACTGGTAACCTTTACACAAACTTCCTAAACATGTTCCAATTGCAAGCGAGTTTCGAAACCATTTGGACTACATATATTCGTTACCTCCGGCATCTACTAGATTGGAGGAGCTTTGAAGTCACGAAAACGGTCTACAAGGAACTCGCTAGACTACTAGAAAAGGCAACAACGTCAGAGGAAATTTCATTCGCCTCGAGACGGGAGGCCTGGGATCTTTGGGCTTTACAGGGTAAAATTTTAGTGGAAGGTGTCGAAGGGGGTAGCTCAAACAACTCTCAGGAAACCCTGACAGCGTTTATTGACGCTTTTCGGCCGCTCTATAAACTCATGGGTTCAACGATGCAGACATCCAATGTCGAACAAGCACTCGGCGTTTTCCGAGAGTGCATGCTATATCCTGAACTCCCTGCTTATTTCTTCGATGTGGAGACTATGAGTGCCCTTCAGTTATCTATCATCGAATCCATCAAGACAATCAGCACGGATTCAACAGAATGGACATCCTTGGTATTAAAAGAACTGGCATTCTTAAGCAGGCTACCATACAAGGCCAACTCGGCTCCCGAGGGCAAGAATAGATCACCTTCATATGTCGCTGTTGCGTCAAACATACTCGGATCCCTGGCAGGCTTGTGTCTTAAACATGCGAGCTCCGGGCCAGAAATCTACGACAGCAATGCTATATATGAAGTATTAGGGGCTATTTGCGAGCCAATACAACTGAAGTATGAGTTCCGGACCGGAGTTACGACTCGAAAGGAAACGCTGTGGATACAGGCAACTCGCGTTTCCCTTCAAATACTCACAGACTTAATACCACTCCTTGACAAGATTCCTCTATCGGACGAGGTTCTTATCAAGATCTGGGAGGAAATTGTCAGCATTGTGTCTGCAGTAGTCACGGCTAACTGTGATGATGAGGATGTGGACACCGTTACCCGCGACGAGGAATTTTATATGAAATCTTTCGAGAAGCTCCGTGCCCTCGTGATTCCTAGGTTGGGGAGGGGACTGATTCCAGAAGAGCTGGCTGAGCGATACGTTGAGAGTATTTTCAATGCATCTCTGCTATATAGAGTCAATGACGGGGAGCTAGATATTAGCTTTAAAGGTTCGAACGTGCGTCCGGATCCATTGTTTGGCTGCACAAGTGATCTTGTCCTAGAGAGGAGGTCTAGGATGAGTTACGTTTGTCTAAACGAGTTGTTTGAGTTGTGTCGAAATAGGACAGATGGGGATGAATGGATATCTCTTGCTCAGGTCGCCATCCCGTGGATGCTACTACGAGTGTCTATTGTCCTTCGGCGCTTCGCAGCGGTATGCTCCACTACTCTTTTTGCAGCGCCGACTTGCTTTCTAACTCCGTCTTTTGTTCTAGGACCAACCGCTTCGGGGCAAGACGCCACAACCCCGGTGCCAGAGGAAAGAAATTCTTTACATCATTCACAAGTTTACGCAATTACAATGTGCGGGATTCGGTGAAGGTTTAGGGAAGCCTACTAGCACAGAGGATTCCAAACGCCATCTTGTGATTATGTTCCCCTTTATCTCACAAGCTGCGAGGGTGGCGTATGGGGATAGTGAACTCCTATCTCTATTGACGAGGTCTTTGGATGAGATTGGGAGTATATATTAGGCACCCTTCCTTAACTTACTCAATGCGCTTTTGTTTTTGTTTGGTGTATACTGTAGAAAAAGGATAGAGTTTTGGCATCTTATATTGTAGCTGTGAATGTTCCAATTAGAAGTTGTGGACTGCCGAGGAGTAACGGTTACCCCTAAGAGTTTAATCAAGATGGTTGAGCTTTAAATCCTTCGAAATACTATCAGGGTTTGAAGTCAGTAAGGGTAGTAACACAAAGAGGATATAGTGACTCTAAAATTACCTTTTTACGAAACGGATTTAACGCGTCTGCTGTTCGCCCAAGCAACTCTTTGGCTTGATCAAACGTGCCATGAACTGCAAGGTCGGAGGATATCTCCCCATTGGCAGTTTCTGATTCAGTAAGACCATCCTTGTCCGTTGGATTACGGGAATATGTCAACAACCGACGAGACCCTTCAAACAACAGGAATATCATGTTAGCATCTACTGCGAGTCTTACGTAACCTCATCTCAGGAATATAACAAACATTTGTTAAAATTCTGCACACAAACGGACTCCAGCGTCAAGTTTCTGTGCGAGGGTATCGAGAATTCATTCAAATCTTCGTCAGCGGTTGGCAACCATATGCACAATCTACCGTCCGTGACAAGGTGCGTTGACGCAAAACTCATAATATCGTTCTGCATTGCATCAAAGCTGTAAGGTTTCTTGGGGGGTATGTAGTCCCTCAAACTAGATTATGCAGGATAGCTTAGCATCAGCATCGTTTCTATAATATCACAGGTATTGGTGAAAACTTACGTGTGCTGTGGGACACCATCCTTGATAACCGGCTCTTTCGGCCTCTTTGGGTCCCGACTGCCAAGAACCTTCAACCCTTCCCTTACCCCGTACGGCGGGTCACAGACAATTGCATCGAATATCTGTTCGCTTCGCCCTTCTTTGGAGCTTCCAAACCTCCCCAGAGGACTATTTGTCAAGTCGCTGATAAACATATCACCGTACCCGGACGTAATCTTGTATTGATTATAATTGCTCCTCAAGGTCTTGCCAGGTTTCGACCCTCTGATCATTCTGCCATCAATGTCAGATCCAAAAGTTAACGCCCCAAAATGGGCGCAGGCGACGACAAAGCTGCCCGTTCCGACGAACGGATCGTACGCCAACTTTCCAGGTGCGCATAACGCAATGTTTGCCGTTATTAGTGCTAGCTCGGCATCCATCGACGTCGTACCAATATAATTTCGCTTCTTCAGATCGTAGACATCCGTCGCCGCTCTACCGCTTTTGCCGATAAATCGACCAAAGTATATCTGATGAGGCTCATCGAGATGCGTGGGGTTGCAACTCGGCGTTTCGACCTTATCCTCGATTTTCAGGGCGGCGAAACGGTCGGGCTCCATGATCGACTTTGCTTCATAGTCTTCCAGTATGACAAACATCTCGTCCGGTTTCTTCATGCGGATCGGGCCGTCGAAGCCGACGAAGGAGAAGGATTCGATTAGTTCCCTCTTTTGCGGTTCCGTCCTGCATCCGTTGTAGGATTCGAAATCGAACTTGAAGGAGCAGGTTTTGTAGAGATGCCATAGGTGTGGGGTTCGCCGTTTGACGTCGGCGTGGACTTCCTCGTATGTATGCCCGGTCCCCCAGAGTTCGTAGATTCCTTTTCCGAGGATGGATCTGGACATCAGCGTTTTCGCATCATGATTTGATTTCAGAGCAACTTTAGCGAATGGAGACTAGTTTCTGATATCAGCATTGCATGCGAGCAATCAAAACGATCGACGATGAGAACGAACAAAAATAGGGTTTGTTTGGGAAAAAAAAATCTCACCTTTTCGTGATAATGCAGTATCTTCAATTCAATATTATGCAATTTTGCTAGGGACTCCAGTTCAGGTTTTCGAAAGGTTTCATGGGACTGCGCGAAGTGTATTACATACTCCTGCATGGACGGAGGTAAGTCGGTCACCGAAGGCGCCGATGCCGATTTCTCCGTCATGATGGGAGATGTTGGTAATGTCCGATAGTCAATGAAACGTTTTTGAAATGAGCTCCCTGTTTAATTAATATAATACGGATCAATAAGAGTAAGATTATGAAGTTTTAGAGATTTATGCACAGGATGAAGCGCCTATCGTTCAGCGAATGTGAAATATAGGTGCAGGCTGTATATGCGAGGAGTCATACCAATAATACTACGAGAACCAAATCTCCGCGGTAAAGCCGGGGAGAGAAATCCCATGTACTTTAAACTTACTGCAGGATATGGGTGATACCCATCTCGATACCTTTTTTCGTTTCCTGCAAATTCTGTCTTTGATCCTCAGCTTAGCGGGCTGCAATACAGGACCTCGCTATGCACGGCCTGGAAAAAAAGTTGTTGTGTGGTCTTTTGCAGCGGCATAGTTAAGGTTTTTAGCGAATTCCGAACCTCAACTAAACACAACGATTCCAGCAACCAAGATTTAGTCCGAGCCTCCAATTCAATCCGATTCGCGACCTTCTCTATCGACCATTGGCTTTATAGGCCAGGATGGCTGGGCGGTAATTCGAATCTACACTCTGATAAACCGTCGAGGCCCGGGCGCTTATCCGGGTCCCTCCGCCCAAACCCTAGTGGGGGCTCAACTCGATATCAACAGCCCCACAATAGTACAACAAAATGTTACACGGATCGTCTTCAATCATCAGGCTTCTAGGCCGAAGCTGCGGTTCAGCGTCATGCAGCTCCAAGGCTCGAGCTATTGGTGCGACGGCCATTACCTTTCAACGAGCTTCGATACGTTCCTACGCTACAGAAGCAGAGCCGGAATCGATACCCATCTCGTCGTTCGAAAGTCCATTCGCCCGACCTCCAGACAGAAGCGAAGAAACAGTTCGCATGCGGACGTACAAACCTAGAACACCAGGTCTACGACACTTACGACGGCCCGTGAACGATCACCTATGGAAAGGACGACCATTCCTGCCTCTCACAATCCCGAGAAAAGGTCACGGAATCGGTGGAAGGAACAATACCGGACGTGTTACGGTTCGTCACAGAGGCGGTGGTCACAAGCGAAGGATACGAACCGTCGATTTCAAAAGACTCGATCCTGGTGCTCACAAGGTGGATAGGATAGAATATGACCCGGGTAGAAGCGGTCATATTGCATTAATCACAAACCCGACTACTGGCAAGAAGAGTTATATATTGGCTGCAGATGGTTTACGGGCCGGTGACACAGTACAAAGCTACAGGGCTGGTGTTCCCGAAGATCTCCTGGCGAGTATGGGAGGCGTAATTGATCCTGGTATGCTTGCTGCGAAAACCGCGTGGAGAGGAAACTGTCTACCATTGAGATACATCCCAGTCGGTGCGGTTATCCACGCCGTCGGAAGTGCACCATACGGCAAGGCGAAATTCTGTCGCGCAGCAGGAACGTACGCGACGGTGCTTACAAAAGATGAGGCTCGAGGATTTGTCATCGTGCGGCTTCAGAGCGGTGAAGTCCGAAGGTTTTTGATAGATGCTCCAGCTACTGTTGGTGTTGTGAGCAATCCGACGTGGAGACATCGACAACTTGGGAAGGCTGGCAGATCTAGATGGCTAGGCATCAGGCCTACCGTTAGAGGTGTCGCAATGAATGCTTGTGAGTCTTATTTTTTTTGTCCCTCCTGCAGCTGTGGCTTGCAACCATCAAACGTCGCAAGCTTGGGCGCGACGCATTTTCTACTTTTTTTTTCGACGTCTAAGGGCCCGAAATATTCGATACCAAGAATTTGCTGACACATCAACCTTCTATTCGTACAGGTGACCATCCCCACGGTGGTGGTCGAGGCAAGTCTAAAGGTAACCGACACCCCGTGAGTCCCTGGGGAGTTCCGGTAAGCTTAATAACCCTTAACGTTATTATATTGTTATACTTTTTCATATGCAAAGGTGACTAACGAGTCGCGCAGACGAAATCTGGCTACAAAACTAGAAAAGTGGGCAAAAAGAATCCTTGGCTCGTCACGGAGCGCCCGCGTGGTAAAGAAAAGAAGGAAATGTAGAATGTTTAACACGTTACAGTATATAAACGCTGCCTTACGTATACCCTGTATATATGAACAAATTTTTCGTAATATCGAGATCCGAAATGCTGTCAACGTGAGATTCGTTAAGCCTCAAAGTGAAAAAGGTGCAAACACCCTTCGTTTAGTGAGCAGAGGTGCGCTCGTAATCACAATCCCAAAAGGGACAAAATTTACGAACCTCTTCGCGAGCGTTCTGCCAATACCATCTTACAATCTGAGAAACCTCGTTACTGAACAAGCATTTCTAGCAGGCTGTTTAGGGTTCTTTTTCGCAAAGATTTCTTTTTTCCGTTCGCTTCCCCCCTCTTCGCAAATTCAGCGCAAACGGAGAGAAAGGGAAGAAAAACCACCGAGCCGAGGAGATATTCTTGGGGCGGTGGTGTGGTGCAGCATGGATTGGGAGCGAGCACGGTTACTTAGCGTACAAGCACAGGTACAAGCATCAATTGGCCAAGCTTGCATTTAACTGTATGAGTCAGCAAAAAGACCGCATGGACGGAACGGCCACCATCGGTGGTTGTGAAAGCCGATCGATGTCCATGGAAGCCGGCTTCAGGTTTCTATTCGTTGCGGGTCGGGTTTATAAGGTTTGGGTGTTCTATGGCCGGCTAGGTTCTCGTGGTGGCTGCAGTTGAATAAAAGTGGGACTGTGGGTGGGACGGTTAGCGTTCAAGTTGTGATTGTTAAAGTTCGGGTTCACAAAGCAAACGAAACTTTTCATTTTTTTATTCTTTTGCGTTCAAAGCATCTGCGGGAGGGATGGGGCCACGCAGCTTAATGCATAATGCTTACCAGGCTAAGCCCACCCTTCATCTTAAATTCCTGAGGTGTGGTTTTTTTCTTCTGGAAGCATGTTCGCCGCCCGGCGGAATTTGGCGGTGGACGAAGTTTTCAAGTAGATTGGCCCTCTTCGCTTGCTCGGGACGGCCGTTGGTCAGCTTGTCTTTGGTGTTCAGAATGGAGCCTCGTAATCAGGTCATGAAGCGATTACTGGGCAATGCGAGCAAAAGAGGAATAGTCCAACCGTATACACCCCACTATATACTATATACGTATGTGTATTATCGTCAGTTCGTCGAATGTGTGAATAATAATCCTCACCACTGCCCGAAAAAGGGCTATATGCTGATCATAGCTCTTAAACCATTCTCACGTTTTTCTCCTTTGAGGCATGTGAAAAGAAGGTAAACGACGAAGGTAGAGAGGTATGTACCACATTTGATTGGAAATGTTTCTTTGCCTTAGCTTAGGCATCGTTCAGAATCTCGAACAGCTCGAGAATCAAATTGAATGCGTGAAACCTTCTCGAGTTACATCATATCGTCGAGGCTGGGGTGGTGGTAAATCCTGGGAGCACCAGATCAGTCAATTCAGTCACAACTTTAGGGACTAGCTGCAACATGTTGGAGGTTTTGAATCATGGTCGGTCATCGTGCAGGTGTCTGGGCTCTGGCTTGCAGATTCAATAGAGCCGTTCTTTTTTTTACTATGTAATGGGTCTTAATTCCTTTTTGCAGGTGGCTTATGCATCTCGTTAACTCTCAAGCACCCCAAAACGTTAGTAATGTCGTTTAGTTCCCATTTACCCATTGTACCTTTCTCGGGACTCGACTACCGATTAATTGTCATGGACCCTGGTACATGGATGGGCATCTGCGATCTACGATTCGATTCGTGTTCTCTGATTGATGCTGCCCGTTTTGTTGGTGCAAAGCTTTCTCCGGGGAGAGATAGGATAGAGTAGAGGGAGGTACCTGTCCCTGGCCTGTCTGCAGCTGCTGCCCTTTTTCCTGCCTGTTATCAGTCAAATGATCCCCCTCCACCGCTGCTGCTGCTGCTCACCCACCTGCAACGACTATTCCTTTTTCAAGCTCTTCTGGTTGTGCTTATTAATACTCTAAGCCATCCGCCCCTCCAGGCACCCTTCACTACACCCTTTCTTTGGGTTTCCTCTTGGATTATTATACTTCTTACGGCGAAGCAAAATCCCATCTGCTCTTTTTTTCCTGGAACGAGAACAGTTTCTTCTCCAGGCAGTCGAAACATTCAAAACCAAAATTTATACCCATTCTTGTCACTTTCGCACTTCGCACCTTACTCTTAAGCGACTACTGCTGGAGTATCTACGATTGACGCTTACATTCTGGAATTTGATATCGCAGGTCTTGAAGCGACTAGCTATTTTATTTTTTTCCTTTTTTTTTTTTTTCCTTTTCTAGAAGACTTTGTTGTGTGCTTCTTTTTTCCTCTTTGGACATCCAGTTGAGCCACCGTTACGAGTCTGTCAGCCGTAACTTGAAGGAGGGGGATTTCGGAGGAAATAATTCTTTCACCCCTCTTCCACCTAGATCGAGAACGTTCGGTCATTCATTTTACAACCATTCACACGATATAAAAGTACATACAAAATGTCGGAAAGTTTGCCGGACGCACCGAGTTTGTCGGAGACGAGAAAGGAATCCTCGCACGGTGAAGGAGATGCCCCTCGACAGAAGAGAATCGCATGTGTTGTGTGCCGCAAGCGAAAGTTAAAGTGCGACGGAGCGAGGCCCAGCTGCGGCACCTGCTCACGTCTTGGTCATAATTGGTGAATATTATACCTCTATGTTCCGTGCTGTAGTGAAAGCATTCTTGATTGAGTATATGCTGACGTAGATGCTTTTGTGTGATAGTTCATATGATGAGATTCGTAGGAAAAGCGGACCGAAACGAGGATATGTGAAAGCTCTTGAAGCCCGTCTGGGTATGTTAATCCTCTCATCCTGATCGTCCCCGAAGACATACCGTATTCTCTATAAAATATCCTTGTCTATCGATAAACCCCGAGTGCTTATTTCTTGCTCGCTAACACACACCGTGTAGCCCAAGTTGAAACTCTTCTCAAAACCCAAGATGGACCTGGAGATACCCCTCCGATCAACAAGATTGATTCCATGGCCCCGATCTCACAGGAAAGCCTCAACTTTTCGATATCAAATGTTGCAGACTTCAGGGAAGTTTTGCAGAGGAAGAAGCAAAGAGAGCAGGCGCAGCAGGCTGAGGAACCGCAAACAACCTTCCACGTTGATGATTTACAACAATTCACAAATGTCCCGGATTACCGTGGGTTCCCTGATACGGGTATGGGTGATATCAGCAATAATTTTGATACTGGCTTCCAGGCGCCTACATTTTCTTGGGATATGATCCAGCTTGGTATCGATGAAGCGCTGCCGGAACAGCATGTCGTCGATGCTTTACACAATATCTACTTTAGTAAAGTGGCCCCTTACGGTCCCATAATCCATAAGGGCAGATACCTCTCGAGTCTTGACCTATCACCCCAACTTAGAGCGCCTGTTTGCCTCAGATATGCCATCTGGACCCTCGCAGCATCTGTTTCCGACGAATATTCGAGTTTACAAACAGTTTTCTACCGACGGGCACGAAAGTACGCAGAGGAGGCGGAAATGAAGGGACACGGAGAACACATTGTGAGCGTCGCATTCGCGCAAACATGGTGTCTGTTGGCTACATATGAGTACAAACTCATGTACTTTCCTCGGGCTTGGCTATCGACAGGAAGAGCTATCAGGATATGTCAGATGCTAGGACTCAACAGATTGGATGGGATCGGTTTGGATGTGAAACAGTGTATTGCTCCACCGAAGGATTGGACGGAACTTGAAGAGCGGCGACGTACGTTTTGGATGGCCTTCTGCACCGATAGATATGCTTCTATTGGAACTGGATGGCCGATGCAGATTGATGAGAGGGATATCTTAACCAACTTGCCATCCTCAGATGAAGCATTTATCGCTGGCAGACCGACAAAATCTTACACACTGAAGGAGGCTCTGACACCAAACGGTGCACCCAGTCTATCATCATATGCTGGTGTTATCATTATGGCAGCATTGGTCGGAAGGAATCTGCTGCATCTGCACCGCCCTGAGGAAAACGAAAACGATTCAGATTACGAGAAGGGCGAATTCTGGAGACGGCACAGACACATGGACAACATTTTGTTAAATACCGTTATGTCGCTACCCCCACAGTTCAAACTCCCTAATGGTATTATGGACCCGAATATCGTTTTCACGAATATGAACATCCACACCTGCACAATTTGTCTACATCAGGCAGCAATTTTCAAAGCCGACAAGTTTAAACTTCCGTCAAGCGTTTCCAAGGAGTCGAAGTATAGGTGTGTTTCTGCGGCAGCCCAGATAACAGCGATTATGAAGATGATTGGAAGTCAAGATATGACATCAGTAAGTTCTATATCCTTTCAGCTAGAATTATAAGCAAATCTAACATCTTTTAGATGAACCCATTTGTGTCTTTCTGCTTGTATGTGGCGGCAAGGGTGTTTGTCCAATATTTGAAGAGCAACCCGTCGGATGAGAATATCAAATCGTCGTTAGATTTCCTAATTAGCGCCATGGGCCACTTGAAGAAGCTTAACCCGCTGACCGAGTCATTCTTGGTTCAATTGGATGTTGACATGCTTGGTTCAATGGACACGCCCGCTAATAACTCTCGATTCCCATATGGTCTGAAGAAGGGAGCAGTAAGTTACCACCCATGAAGCCTTATGTTCTCCTCAGCAAGGCTAACTGATTCGAAATAGGCGGAGATATTTGTTCCCCGGGATGGAAAGTCGGTTGATGGCAATGAAAGTACGCCAGGTGCATCATCATCTGGTAAGAGTCCGTCGGAATCAGAAGACCCAGCACCACCGACGCCGTTCTTGCAATGTAACCGAACAATTATGAACATCACAATAGAGAAAGCCGCTCGGGAAGAAGCAAAGAAGCAGGCAGCAGCTTCTAGCAGCTCGAGCCACACTTCGCCATCAATGGAAATGTCGAACTCTAACGAACATTCAAGTCGGACTTCCCCTTCGGATCAAACATCAAGCGGATTCTCACCTATCGAAGAGATTGTAAATATTTCTGCGAATGATTTTATGCAACAGCAAAGCGGCCTTGGAGGGTTCGACTTTGGATTTGGAACTACTGGAATGACGCCGAAGGAGTTCTCGGGTTCATCGTTACATGCAGATGTATTCGATTTGAATTCTTTAACAACTGATCAACAAGATGCGATGTTCACGGACATGCTCGCTATGAACTCTCCGTCGCAGTGGATGAATGGGCAAAACCTATACCAATGATGATAACGCGGCGATAAAAAATAAATCAACCAAAAAAAAAAAAAAAAGTGCTTTGAGTTTGCCTTTGCCACCTGGTTAATCATGCTCTTCTCTCCAATCTGGGATCGATATCCATGTGGTTAAATTACAACCACTCCAGGAGTTTTAGGGAGTTTTTAAAGGGGTTCTATTCTATTTTATTTTTATTTACTGGGATAAGAAATTGGGGGAAATCTGGGATAGGATAGAAAAGTTGCAATGGAGATTCTTTCTGTAAGGGTAATTTTTTGAACCGCCTTTCATTTTCCTTTATAGCTTTTTTTTTTATTACTCCAGGTTGTCAGTATCATATGTCGACCAGGGTCTACCGATGCAGTCTATTTTAACTTGTGTACTTAATGCATTAATAACGATCTATATATTCTCCCCTCGATCTGTCTAGCGAACCTCTAAACCTAATTAGTCGTGAGCCACGTTTTGGGGTATGCAAGTGTAGTTCGTGGCACCGCTGGAGTGGAGAAATTCTCGCATCATGATGGGACATGGCCATGGCCATGGAGCATGGAAAGATATATTTTTACCGCGGCCGTCGCCATGCCGCATGTCGAGCAGCTGTCGTGGTGTTTGTTGCATTGTTTACCTCGGCTCGCTCTCTCTCGTTCTGCTGCCACGCGGTAAATCCAACCACCCGCACAACCACAACACATAACAACACCAATTCTTATATGTTCAATCCTCCCCAACCTCCCCCTGCCGCCCGACTCAATCTCAGCTGTTGACATCACACTTTCCTCCAATTGCGACCCTTTCCTTCGAACTTTCCGCAAACGACCCAATTCATATATACTCTCTACACGCGAGGAAAATAAAAACTTTTCACATACGAACAATGCCGACGACACGCACCACCTCCTCCGCCCGTCGGTCCCGAAAACCCGCCAAATCCTCCTCCTCCGCCGCCAAAGACGACGAAGACTGTCCCTTCTGCTCCATCGCCCGCTCCCACCCCCCAAGACTCAAGATCGCACCCTACACCACCCCATCCACCGATCCATCCTACAAGCGTTCCGAAACCCACATGATCCTCTCCACCCCTCAGGTCATCGGATTCCTCGACATCATGCCTCTATCCCCTGGGCACGTCCTCCTCACGCCTCGACACCACGCGGAGAAGATTATGGATTTGACGCCGGAGGAAGGAGCTAGCTTGGGGGCTTGGTTACCGATTGTTACGAGGGCGGTTAGTCGCGCGATGCAGGTTGACGATTTGAACGTCGTGCAGAATAACGGTACGGATAGCGAGAGTCCTGAAGATTGCAGGGTGAATGTTGGGTGGGGGAGGAAGGTGTTTGATGAGGTGAAGGGGAAGGTGGAGGGGGTTTTTAATCCTTCTGGTCAGTTTTATTATGTTTTTTGATATTTTGGGTGGTGTGAATGGCGGTCGAGTGCGTATTATTTTTCTTATAGAACGGGCAAAGCTAATGCCTTGGGGGAAAAGCTGCCCGTTGAACGATTTGCTTCACACGTTTGCACCTTTGAAGAGCGAGGAAGACGAAGGAGTTTTTAGGTATCGCATAACGAGTAAAAGAAGAACACCGAACGCTAACGAAATCCCCGATTTTTTTCTCTCCGGTTCAAAAACATATAGGCGCCCGAGCAAGTCAAGTCGTAAAGCACGTACACTACCACATCATCCCGAGACCGGAATCTTACACCCCGTCCAGATCGTGGACGATGTTTGGAAAGGGAAGCAGAAGCGATATCGACGACGACGAGGCCGCGTTGATTGCTGCGAAGATTAGACAGGAGATCGCTTGGGAGATGGAGAGGATGGGGAATAGTCAGGATTCTCCGGTTGTTAGGACGCACTTTTTGTCGCCAAAGTTGTGATGGGATGTGTTTTTTCGTGGAGGTTCTTGGAGGGAGGAATAGAGAAGGATGGATATAGAAGGAAAGGTATAGTATACAACATAAAGGCTGGGAGCATCTGAATTAGCGTATCTTTGGTTTTTTTCAGTATTATTCTTTTGTTCATATTTTCTTGTATGCAATAATAGCCCATCTAAGGGGATTGCGAAGCATCTGAAGCAATGATATTCGTATCTTCTGGACCATAACAACCACCTTGAACAACGTTATCCCAATTGCAATCGTGGGCACATGAAAATTGAATATCGTGCAATACCAAAGCCAGAACATGACGGCACCCAAATCGAATTCACCAAGTAGCCCGACGCTATCGCTCCTCTATTATATCAGAACAAAGTAAACCTTGATGTGACCCGTCATGTTTCTGACTTCTATTAAAAATATCGATAGTATGCACAACTGTAACGAGAAGGAACAGAGAATATAAGAAAATGCTATCAGATGAAAAACGCCATTGTGTAAAAGTGGAAAAAGAAAAGGAAAAAAAGAAGCTCCCCGAACTGTTCAAAATGAAGGGAAAAAACAAAAAGTGAATATGCAGAAAACACAGATCAGATTTCATCGTACCATCCCAACATGCGACACGGGAGAGAAAGGTTTGAGTGCAAGCTTTGCTTGAGAAAGGAGAACGAGAATGCATGTGGAACGGGAAGGGTATTATGTACACAACAGGAGTAAGATGTTCTTTTTGGACGCCTCGGATTCGTTAGCTTGGAAAAGGAAAAACATGACCCACTTGGGTGAGGAACACCTGTATTTGGTTAGAATGGGGCACCGATGGAGTTATTTCTCGAATCAAGATTAATCGTATTGAAAAGACAGGGAATAGATGAAGAAAAGGAAAAAGGTACAGGAATATGAAACCCATCACTCCTCCTCTAATTCATACCGTGTTCTCCAATTACGATGCCAGTTTTTCGCCAAGTGAGGGGATGTGTGCAAAATATATGGGGGCAAGGAAAGATATTCATGAAAAAGGGCAAATATTTAAGACAAAAAGGAAAGACTCCAGGAACGCCGGTAAGTCATGGGAGAACCAGAGATGTATGTCCGTCCCACCTCTAGTGCAAGCATAGGTGAGTACGGATAATAATGGTCAAAAAGAAAAAGAAACGAGCTGCAACTACAGTGATCACAAATCAACAGGTTCATTGAGATCAACTTTGTAGTGAACAGCAGCGCTCTTTGCCCATGATCGGACCTTGATGGAAGCTGCAATGACATCTTATTAGTATTCGAATATGTGACTGGACTTGATATAACGGATTGACATACCTTTCTTAAATTTCTTGTCAGCATACTTCATGAAGAAAGCCTCGTGCTTGACTGGACGGGCAAGATAATCGATCATGAGCTTGAAGACGGGCATTATCTCCTCTTCAGTATACCCTGAATAATGAACGAGACTCGCATTCTAAGAACTTGTTAGCAAACTTTATCGGGATGACTGTGCATCTTGATATTAACATACCCATGAGCCACGGTTGTACATCTTGCGAGCCATGTACATGGCAGCAGCGGCAACAAGGGAGCCTGGATGCTCGAGGAAGCGATAGTCGAGGAGACTGACTTCCATGAGGTACTTTGCAAAAGTGCGGGTACGAATGTCATAGTCGTCAGCCTTCGAAATGCGACGAAGGAAATTCATTGGGTTGGGGTAGGACAAGTCGTAGTCCAATGAAGTGAGAATAAAGCGCTCGGCCCGGAGAAGCTCATCCTCGACGTATCCACCATCGCTGACGTAAATGAAGTTCTTGATGGAGGGTGAGTAAACCTCCTCATACTTCGCAGCGACCCACATGGCAGCAACACCAACAAGCTGAAGCTTATCCAGCCCAACTTGCTTAAGACCAAGGAAGCGGTCAATGATGTTGACAGTGAGATACAGAGTCTCTGGGAGGAGTCGGAATCGGGTGTGGACTTCAATGAGCCAGTCAACCAAGATTCCACGCATCTTCCATTGGAGTTCCTCTTGGTGATCCATGTAGTCAGGATTGGGCATGCTCTTAGGTTCAAGTTCACGCAAATAAGCGTCAATCTCCTCGGCATACTCCGCAACCATCAAGGGATCTTCATTATCATCATCCTCGACAAAAATGGGAGCTGGCTCGGCGATACGAGACTTCTTGTTGATTGGTTCACCGTTGAAAACGTCGCCATCTTTTTGGGTAACACTTGGCTTTTGATGGGCGATTGGTTTCGCCTCGGGCTCGGCGACACTCTCAACCTTCTTGTCTTCAACTGGTGCCTCATTCTCAATGTTGTCAGTCTCGGCAGCGCGAACCGAAGAGTTCGAGCGCTTGCGTGGACGCTGGGCCGCAGTAGCCTTAGTAGCCGGCTTGACCTCCTCAACAACCTTCTCCTTAAGAGCGGTGCGGGTCTTCGTCTTGGTGGCGCCAGTCTTAGTGGCAAGGACGCTCTTGACAGCCTTCTTGCCATCCTTCTCGAGTGACCCGTCTTGCCCAGCTTTGTTAAAGTTGCTGACATCTTCAAGCGCAACGCGCTTGCGGTTCAATGGCTGAGAAGCCTTGGTGGAGGCATTCGTAGCCAGAACCTTGCCAGCCTGGGATTTTGTGGATGCACGAGTGGCCCGGCTAGCAACACCCGCGTTTTCGTCTTGGTTCTGAGTAGAACGCTGACGAGTAACACGTTTCTGCATTACCATACAATCAGAACGTGACATCTTGATAATATAAACAATTGAATACCAACAAACATCTTAAACTTACCGCTTGCATTGTGATATGTTAATGTAGAATTATGAAACGGTGAATGTATTATTCCCAAGATCCAATGATCGAGGGATTGAGGAGAGGGAATGAGGTTAAGAAAGAAAAGGATTGAGGCTTGTCAAGGCTCAACCTTCGATGAATCTGCTGCAGATAAATATATTGATGTTAGTTGTTGAATGATGATGGCAAAAAGATGTTTGTGAGAAATGTGATTTATTTTGGTGCAATTGATTGAAATTGGTGGTTGGAAGGTAGAGTGGTAGTGGTGGTGGTGGTGGTGGTGGTGGAAGATATAAAAAGTGATTGTCCAACTTTGTTGTTATGAAACAATGAAATACATAAAACACACTGATTGGGGATGATTGTGGTCGGGAGGCAACAGGCCGAAAATGGACAAGTGATTGATGAAAGAAAACATCTAAGAAGAGTATACGTACGTTTGAACTATCAAGATACCAAGTATGAAACCTTGAGAAGGCTAATTCGTAGAGCCGGACGCGAATATCAAATTGTGATTTGTATGATGTGTAGATCGAGTCAAAAGTTTCCCAGCAAGGCGAGTGAATTCGTGACACGACTCCAAGTGCAAGAATTCACAAAGCAAGAAGTTTGAAGAAGTTCCTTATTGTCTGAGGATACAATTAATGAGATAGGATATGAATGGATAAAGAATTGGCGAAGTAGTGGCTTTGATATGTAGAGAGTAGATGGTGGTGGTGTGGAAAGTTTGGAATGTTGACAAAGGTTGATAGGACTTGATTCAACGTCAAGACTTTGAAACCGATTTAATGTGGACTTCCCAGGCGAGATCTGATTTTGTAAAGCAGTGCTGTTACTGGAGTAATTATCTGCGGTGAAGCCGGAACAATTTATTTTCCGTGATGTCTGTCGTCCAGTCTGCTTTTTTCAATATGGAAGTTTGGCGTTATTATGGTGATTTTTCTTGACCCGTTACAACATCAAAACAACGTATCGTCTCAATTCCCCAGGAAAGATGATGGCTGCGTATGTCCTCTGCGAGAAGATTACCTATCGAGGGAGGGAGGATACTTTTTGACTCGATAAACAGGATGTCGAAGGGAAGGAGAGAGGGAGAGAGAAGTCTGGAGGTTTTTTTTGATACAGACGATACAAGTGACATGCGGAGAGGGCACGGTATTGAGTTTAAAGCGGTTACAAAATTTGGTGGTGTTTGTATTTGTTGACATTTCTCGAACAAGTGTGCCCACACAACCGTACAACAACCCGCTTGGCTGTCCTCCTAACTGAGTTGAAGAGGCTGCCCAAAACAACATAAACATTCCCCCCTCCTCACACCCCCCAGCCATCAAGGCCTGCCCTGGTCGGTTCCCCCGGCCAGCCAATCGTTGGCCAGCACCCGCTGCAGACCATACCGCAACCGGTTCAATGGTTGGTCGCGGTACGTACCCACAGCCAAAACATACTTCCTCAAAGGCTTCAAATTGAAAAACACACTCCCCAAAACTGTGATGACTAAGGGTACACCACTTACACACGAACACGATACGGTTCACCGCTAACCTGCTGTTCTTAGCCCTTTTCTGGCCTAATCGTGACGCTTTTGCCTGGACCAAAGAGTGCGCGACCAACCCACGCTTCCTCCCCTTCTCTATGCAAATTTTACGCACCAAATTGGAATACAAAGAGAGTAAAGCCACACTCAGAGGCCGCAAAACATTTATTACATTGCTAGAAAAGGGTGAAACTGCCCGATACCTCTCAACTGAATTGAGGCTACCCGATATTATAGATATCGTAATATATATCTTACTATACGCTATATACAGTTTTTTTTTTTTGTATTATTTGTAAAATTGCATCTATTGCAATTGCCAAAGACTATACATACGCATGCGTAAAATCCGCTGTCTTTCTTCACGGGCTTTCTCCAACTGGACTGGTTTGGTCCGGGTTTGGATTTGAATTGCATTGACAAGCAAAGACCCTTCTCCTCGTCCGTCGTGCCTCATTCAGTCAGCGAACGCCAGTCCATGTCGCGATGGTTGTCCTGGCAATACAATCACTAGGAAGATACTAGTGGCTTGTGCAGGATACTTTTTTTGCTTTGCTTTACTTTGGAAGGGGGAAGGGACATGACATCAAACACCATAATTACGGTTCAAAGGTGCCCGCCAAGGCCGTACACCAAACTTAGCTTTTGGTGGTGATGGTGATGCTGCCAAATACAGCCAAAACAGCGGCAATGGGGCTTGTCTAGTCTCACCTCACATGATTGAGCACTTTTACATCAATCAATCAAAGTGAAAGAGGAAGCGAAAGAGGGAAAAAAGGAGATTGCCTCAGTCGGCGAGAATTGGGAGGGCTGCAGGTTGACCTGGAACCGTTTTACCTCACTCTCTGGTCAAATCTCCGCCATTCTTGAGGTCACGCAAGGATACACGATACACGCTCCGTTTTGCGGCCAAAAGTAGGCAAGTAATCGACAGTGCGAGCATTCCTTGACGCTCTCTTTGTCTTCGTTCTCAGTGTGAAGAGCCAATTCAAGGTTGCATCACCAAAGGCAACCCGATTCACCATCTTGAAGGATTCAATAGTCTAGAATTTGATATGGGGATGATGTCGATGCACACATTCCCGTCGCTGATATAGCCCAAGTAACGAATCGCCTAGTCTCTCGGATATGTGCATGCAAGGTTATCGACACCAACCTGCATATTCAACTATTGTTGTGTGCGTGATTCGATTCCTGCGGGTCGGTCGGTGCTACCGAAGGAGGGCCACCCGTGTCCACCCTGATGGCCATGCATAATGCAGCCAGCCAATCGACTCGGCCGGTGTGGTGGATTTTTGGGTCCGCAACGCATCCCATTCCCTCAATCGGCCGCTGCTCCACCAGCACCATGCACCAAAATAATTTCTTGGATTTTAGCGGGAAAAAACTTTATCAGTCGTCCCGATTGCCAATCCTGGCTAGACAGAGGCCTTTTTTGAGTCCCATCTCGACGGAATGCAGCCGAATATTTAGAAGGGCCGAAATCTACTTGTAAAACCCTTCTTTCCCTTGAGACACAATTTTTTTAGCCATTTGTTTTGGAAAGGAATGATGGGATACAGCAATGGACTCTGTAAAGGCGGAGACGTCAGAAACCGGCGCCCGACGGCGAAACAACCGCAGGTCATCCGGACAGGTTTCTCCACGCCAGACCAAAGATGATTCGAACTATACGACCAATACTCAATCGGCAGAGAATACCCCTCGTGGTTCTACGGACGACAGGCAAGTAAGGTGGACTAACTTTGAACCACACCTCAACAAAGCTCTCAAAGACTTAGAATCCGGCCAAACCTCACCAGGGGGAAGATGGACGCCTTCATACACAAGAATCTATCGGGGCTCGTTCGCTGCAACGCCAATAACTCGATCCCGGTTGGCCAGCGGACAGGCTACGCCCCGAGGGAGCTCATTCATAAATGCTAGCATACCGTTAGATCACTTCCTCAGCAGATTGCAACTTGAAGCCGATGACTTGGAAGATTATGGTGTCGAAGAATTACGGGATGGCTTCTTTGATGCCTCGTTCTACAAGATGACTCGTAAAGAGCTTGCTACGGGACAGGAGAAGAAAATAAAGTCACCGTTCTCCCTCAGCAGGTTCTTTAGACTACAGAAGGAAGGCATTCTGCGCTTCTGGGACGTTATCACAAGGCATAAGCGGCGATACGGGTTAATAAGAGCCGTTACGGCTTACATGATTGCATATATCCTCTGTCTGGTGCCAGCAATTCGAGATTGGCTAGGACAGTATCACTTCATTATGGTCATTGCAACCGTCGTTAACCATGCTGGACGGAGTATCGGTTCTCAAATAGAAGGGACAGTTTTCTGTTTGTTAGGGGCAGGCTTCGGCATCGGGGCAGGGTTGCTCGCTATCTGGATTTCGACAATATCAGAGCCTGCAAGACATACATATGGTGTATTCTTAGCAATATGCCTGCTCGTAGCGTTACCGATATTGGGATGGAGTCGGGCGAGATTTGCCCGAGTCTTCCAGCTCTGTGTTAGTGCAGGGTTCGCCCTTTTTTTCTGTGTCTGCCATCGAGTTGGCCGTGTTCCATCGTACCATAAAGCATGGGAATTTGGAATCCCTTGGATTTTAGGTATGGCTATTGCTCAGATCGTTAGCATCATCGTGTTTCCGAATACTGGGAACATTCAAATTGCGTGCGTATACGCCCCTCCCCCTTTGCATCGGATTATAGATATATGGTTATTAACGGAGAGTCAGTCATGCACTGCACATGGCGTTCCGCGCTGCTATCGGTGGATTAGAGTTACCTCGACCAGAAACTGCAAGGCGTCATAATCAAATGAGCAAAGAAACGGTGGAAATGTCCGTCGCCGTCCGAGATTTCAGATCTGAAGTTACATTTTCAAAAATATCTCCGGAGGACCTTACCGAACTGAGAAACAGTCTCCAAGCTGTCATGAGAGATTTCTTGCGGTTAGAATGTGCCGCACCGGTATTTCAGCCCCCGAAGGAAGAGAAAAAGGCAACCAAGCCTGAAGCCCTAGGAGAAACAAAAATCTCAATAGAAGTCAATAGTGCCGACGAAGACAGCGAGGATGACGAAAAAGAGGAAATTGCCCGCCTAAGAGCCGCTCTTGCAGGACCTAGCCGTGAAATCATAAATGCAATGAGAGAGTCTTTAGAGGGATCCGATGTCCTTTTAATGCAGATATTAAAACAGAGATCACTTCTGCGCCCGGAACAGCGGTCTCTTTCTATCGATTGTACAATGCTTGTGGAACGGCTTGTGCAGGCAAGGAGAAGATTAGAAGAAGCTCAAAATATCTGGCTCCAGGTCCACCCGGCAGACTGTAGCTACGCTATTATACAGATCTTCCTATTCGCATCAACTCTTTTGCAGTCTTCTGACCAAGTCCTCAAACTTATCCAAACAACGTCTTCCGTCGCTCAGAAACGCCGGACCGCGGACTGGCGTCTTTGGTTGCCTGATTACCCAATCTCAAAGTCAATATATAGAAGTAACCCCCAAGTCCGCCACGACCGAGGAGGGACAACCACAGCATTCTACTTCCGTACTATGAAGGATATCGCTATCCTTATGAGCAAAATTGCAGGAAAGGCCTGGGTGCCGGATTCTGACCTCAAGCTTAGACCATCGGAACAAAAGCAAGGAGAGAAGAAAACTTTGAGATATAAGATCTGGGAAGTTCTTCACGAGCTTCAGGGGTTTGAGGCAAGATTCGCGCTCAAAAACACATTGACAGTTTGTCTATTGGCGATTCCAGCATGGCTCCCCGAGTCCACTTGGTGGGATGAGTGGGAAGCTTGGTGGACTATCGTTGCCGCGTGGCACCTCATGCAGCCAAGGGTAAGCTTCAATTCAATTAGACGCTCACCTGTAGCCCAAGCTAACATCACCTGAATAGGTTGGAGGAAACTTAAATGATCTCGCAGCAAGAATCATTGCGGTGATCCTGGCGGCAGTTTGGGGCGCTCTAGCCTTCGCCGCTGGGGATGGAAACCCCTATGTGATGGCGGTATTCGCATTGATATTCTCCATCCCGTTTCTATATAGGTTCACTTTATCCTCGCATCCTCGGTCTGGACTCATCGGATGCCTAGCATTTACGGTCGTTTCAATGTCTTGCTATAATGATGGAGGACAAACTTCCGCTTACAGAATCGCCTATACTAGAGGAATTGCTTTTATTGTCGGCGTACTTGCTAGTGTATTTATTAATTGGTTCTTGTGGCCGTTTGTGGCTCGACACGAGCTTCGCAAGTCACTAGCGAACATGCTCATTAATTTGAGCATCGTGTATCGATCAGTTGTGGCAAAGTAAGTTACCCATCCATGTCTTCCTATTAAGTGGGCGAATATTAACGCTTTTGTACTATAGATATATATACCATGACTTGGACTACATGCCTTCCGAGCAAGATATTATCGATTCCCAAGTTCGGGAAGCAAAACTCAGAGAAGGATTCGTTCGGATAAGGGAGTTACTGCAAATGACAGAACACGAACCTGTATGTGATCCCTGGTCTATGGCCTATGAATTCAGGGCCTCAGCTGATTCTTTACTCTCATTCACAGAGGCTGAGGGAGGTATTCGACCCGACTCCATATGCCCACCTTATCGACTCATCTGAAAAATTCTTCGACCACATTATTGACGTCCGTCAAGCGTCCCTCTACTTCCGCATAAGTGGCGACAAGCGAGTGGCGCAGATGATGTTATCATGTCGTCGAGACGCCGTGGCTACCATCTTAATGAACCTGTGGGTGCTTGGAGGCGGATTGAGGGCTAAGCGTCCGATTCCGAAATACCTGCCATCCGCCGCGATTGCAAGAAAGAGGCTGCTGCAGAGAATCGAAGATATCGATATGGACGGGTACGATGGAAGTCACTACGAGGGAACACCGAGGAGATCGCGGTTCACAGAGTTGGAGCGTTTGGCGCCTGTTTCTCCTATCCTTGTGGATGGGGCGGAAGGTGCGCAGAGTCCGACGGAAAAAGAAGGGAAGGTTAGATATGAAAGGCTGGATACGTGGGCGCATTTTTACCGTAAGGACTGTCGTTTTGCCTGTAATGTTCAGCAGGAGCTAACGTTTTATTCTGATAGAATATGCGTATTCATCACTTCTTAACGAGATTGTTCGAGAATTGGAGCAATTGCAAATTTATACGAAAGCGATTACAGGGGAACTGAGCATTGGGAAGTTTGATTAGCGGGTTTTGCGGATATATACAGTATATAGCGTTGCATAGATATTCACGTAGTAGCGGGGGGGTATGAATAATTTCATCGATAGCACTAATACGGATCGACATTCCAATTGGATACGTTCTAAGCACTTTCAAAGTGTAAAAGATCTCAACTAAACCGTGGTCAAAACATGAAGGCACTATATTACTCGGAATTGATACCGGGTTCTATCAGAGCTAATCAATAAATCAAAGGTCTATAATCCCGTAAAGAAATTTCTCAAGAGCACA